>JANUFV010106133.1:0-17623 GCA_024757865.1 Epizoanthus scotinus | reverse complement strand
TCAGATACTGGAAGGAAGGAGGGTTAGGGTTAGGGTTACTGTAGGATTAGGATTATATAGGATTAGGATTAGGATTAGGGTTAGGGTTAGGGTTAGGAGAACTACAGTTACTAACTAGCAACTGGCAACTCGTCTTCTCCTTCTCACTTACCTTCAGATACTGGAAAGAAGGAGGGTTAGGGTTAGGATTAGGGTTAGGGTTACTGTAGGATTAGGATTAGGATTAGGATTAGGATTAGGATTAGGGTTAGGGTTAGGAGAACTACAGTTACTAACTAGCAACTGGCAACTCGTCTTCTCCTTCTCACTTACCTTCAGATACTGGCAGAGAGGAGGAGGCAGCAAGTCCTTGAGGGCACAATCAACCAAACCGATATCAGGAACAACGGCTATCCGTTGGGCATCGATTTCCTCTCCATGGGTCCAGACATCCACAGACAAGGACGATAGTTCGGCACAACATGGTATGATGATGTCGGTAAGCTGAACAACACATCCAAAGTCAAGCAGTACATGGTGTCGAGCACCTGAGTGAAGTCTCTCCATCACCAACACTTGAGGTTGAGGAAGCTGAACAGAAATGTGAGTTCTGATAGTTAGACCTCATTACTTTACTAAATCTTTCTGGTTTTAAACCTGGTTTTCATACAACCATAAGCAGCTGAGCTGACATTTTGAGTATTTGTTCTGATGAATGACTGGTGCTCAGAACATTAGAGAGTCTTGCACCAGGTGGAAGAAAACACCAATTTTAAAAAACACTGCAGAAAGTAAAATATTGCTGTAACATCAATAGAAATGTTTTAAGACCAGTATTCTAAATTAAAGTAATAAATTACATGTATGTTGAATTTACGTAATATACAAAGAAACCCCTAGCTTCATTGAATACATGGCAGGTTTGCCTTAATAAGTTTAGTAAAACAAGCGAGATGTCACTAAACTCGATGCACATACGCACCTTCAGTAGCTGTCTCTGGGCAGCCTGTATGTTATAGGGTTGTGCTAGTGGTTTCTTGGCTTCCATCTTCTTCTTAACCCCAGAGACAGACATTTTCTTCTTGTGCTCTGCCAGGTTAATTGAGGTGTTTCCCAGTGGCGATGCCATTAACTTTGCAAAACTGCTTGGTTCATTTCCAGGCTGAGGGAACAAGCCAGCTAGCTGTTCCAACTCTTGTTTGTGCTTTTCCAGTTGCTGTTTGTGAACCTGAAGTTTTACAAGCTGCTGCTGATGTTGCTAATGTGCAGGACAGAAAAAACACATTAGTCTGCTGATGGGGTTTCCTTGCAGTAAGATTCTACATAGAGCACTTCACTCGTGTAGTAGTGGAACACCACTCTTTAGATTCGATGTTCTCAAACTGATGAATAATCAAAACTAAGGAGAAATCAAAGAAACCAAACAGGAAGCAAACAGAAAACTAACTGTAATCATTGTTATGTACATGAATATGTACAACTAATTCGTTTATTATAGAAAATTAACAATGTATGTTAATAACGCGAACAAAATTAACGCGCAATGAAATTAACGCAATTTTTCGAAAAGTTATGTTTACGTGCATTGAATTAACGCGAATTTGATACTTCGTGGTAACCATATTTTATAACGGCATTTTGCGCTTTTCGCAGGACAAAACACCAAATTCAAGCAACAAGCTATGAGGTTTAGTAACAGAAGTATTTACAGTAAACTGGTCAAATGCCTGCCACGATATGTGCAAACTGACAAAATGCAATGCAAATTTTGAAGAACAAAATAGATGTAATCAGCTATCCATTAGACGATGAGGGCTACGTTGATGAGCCAAAAGAAATATTAATGTCAATTTTGAATGATGTGCCAGCTGATTCTGATAGTAGTGATGGAGACCTCGGCAGATGAGTGAAAATCAGTGAAAATAAAGGTTGTTGAAAATAACAATGCTGTTAATTAGCGTAATTATAATTAACAATAACGAAAATTAAGATACATACAATTAAGATACATAAAATTAACGCTCGTTAACGTATCGTTAATTTCCTATAATAAGATAGTTCAAAATTTAAGTTCAAAACTAAGGATGTAAGATATCATTCTTACTTCCAGTTACCTCAGTTTCTATTTTATCAAGAACAGTTGCCCAGAAACGCTTTATATATATGGATAAAAACAAGTTTCTCAGTTGCTTGCAATAGGACACAAAATGTCTAAAGATGCACCAACAGATGCAAACATTATACCTTGAGCAGTTGTAGCTCTTGTTCTACGGCGGCAAGCGATGCTGACACTACAGGAACAACGGGTGCTGCTGTAGTGAAGGGCTGGCTGGTGCTGTTACTGGGTGCACTCGGGCCAACTGGCACAGTCGAGGTCCTTCCCACACCACTTCCATGCACATCAACCTTCTCAACCCTAGCTCCATCACTGGTGGAGCAACAAACAAAGTGAAGTGGTTCGACTTCCAGGAGACCCTGGAATGTTATGACATTCTTTGCTGACCCAGAGGAGTCCCAGTTGTCCATGTCATCTCCTCCAGAGCTAAGCTTGTCTGCTGATAATGGTGTACCTCCACTTGGGGTAGGAGTCAAGGCTTTTGGATGTATGTCGAAGAGCACAGGATCAAGGGGAGTACCATACAGACCATACCTACAGTGTCGAGAGAATTATAACATTGCAACCTTGTAGCCAATATTGTGTATTATTATATGTATAATAAAAAGATGCAAATTGATAACCATAACATGTTTCATTGTAAACACAAGCACTTAATTTACATAAGGTTACATGTGCGATGCTAGAACTCTACTCAAGTCGATGCAGTTCATCAACTAATACAAGCAGGACTGTATTGTACAAAACAATGAAGGGCTTGACACCAGTGCAAGTATTACTAAATAATAATGTAAAATTCTAGAGTTTTTACCAAGTGTTGAATGCTTGTCCTTAAATGGACGCAAGATGATTGTATAGAGATCTAACATTCACTACAACACTAGACAAAAGCATACATGTATGCAGTAACGATATATACATAATCATTAAACACCACATGGTAAACGTCTCCGAACAATCTGCACTAACAAATACAACAAAAGGATGCTACAAAAATGTATTAATTGCGACTTATCTCCTGGCTTGTAATAATACAACTGTACCTTGACTTGAGTATCTGATGAATACTTAGTGTAGAGGTGTTTAGTCTGTCGGATATTTTGGTGAGTAAATCCACACAGAAGTGGCCAGTGGTTGTAGGATCCGACAACGCAGCTACACCAGATAACAATTTGAATAACCAGTACACTGCACCGGCAGAAACAGCAGCATGAGTGTCTGGCAACACTTCCAGAATAGCATGCAGCAACTGCAACCTGAAAAACTTCTCAGTAATTAGACCTCCTCCACACTTCTCAGGTACTCTTGTTTGTCTGCAAAGGAACAGAACAAAGGTAGCGTTCAAAACAGTTGTCCCACATATGGACACACTTTATTCGCCACTCACAGCTTATCTAATATCGATCTTTCTCAGAGACATCTGCCGGAATGCGAGCTGAAAGAAGTTTCTTTAGAAAAGGGGGGTGGGTACTTACTCGAGCATGGGTGCTTACCTGGTCAAATATGGTAATGAATGGTACCAGCCCACTCCCAATTTTTGACCACCTACTTTTGTGTCCAGGAAAGGCCAGTGACGCTTTTAATAGAGAAAATGAAAAGATGTCTTGGCCTAATTCCTAACGCACACCTCTTATTAACCTCGTTGCTTGGGTCCGTGCCGTAAGTTACGGGTCCTCGTTTTTTTCCTCATTGCCCGCATGCTTCGCGCTTGGGTTATAAATATGAAAAAACCCTCGGTACGTAACTTACGGTACGGACCTCGCACTCGGTTGATAAGAGGTATATGTGTGTGCATACTCAATTAACAATGTCATTACGTTCTGGTATCACTGTTAATTAAACTCTTTGTTTTCCAAATTAAAATGTTTCACTCATCCTCCAATCCACTGACCTTATGCACAGGAGAAGTAACCGGCTACACTTATGGCCAATACTGCGACCTGACAGCAGATAACAGCACTCCACAAGTGACGGCAATCTCTTGCACACTTCATTAACCAGACTGTGTTCCCTACATAGAGTAACATGAGGTGAAAACTGTTTCAAGATTGTTATTCTAAATGATAGTAAGAAAATAGTTAGAAAGCAAACAAAGATGCAAAAGGCTGTAACGTCCACTAATCAATCACTTGTACATATCAGCACTTGGCGTCTATTATAATCCTATAAACTGATCTACATGTACAGGTAAAACTTAAAGTTTTTTCTTTACTAAACCTTACAATTTTATATTATTGCCAAAAAAATATGGTACAATATTTGTTTTAGTTCCTGAGACAGTTTGATAACACATTTTATAGGACACTGTCGGTACAATCACAAGCTCTAGACAACACTACAAATACAACGAACAGCACACATTAGTATACTATCGTTATACCATTCAAATACTCACGTGCCATACATGTAGCTGGAGAGTTTTCACTTCAAACTAGTACAATATAACAAAACCATAGTTGACTATGGAACATGTGAGTTTTTGTTTAAAACCTTATACTGCATTTATTGAACATGAGCCCCTGACTTACATATAAATGAACAAATGGGATTCAGAACCATTTCTTTTACTTCAGTGTTCCCTTACAGCCAACCCAAGTGACACGAGACCCGTAGTCAGAAGATCGTCTTTGTCCATTTCAAAAGCACGGACAAAACGTTCAAAGTTTGAATTGAATCTTCAACCTTCTGAATCATCTGATGCACGGAAAAATGAAAAGTTTTTATTTCTTTGACAAATAATCTTTTGAACTCCTTTTTCCAAAGTAGTTGGTAAAGGACATGTACATTTGTATTTATCTCTCATTTTGAACATTTTGTGTAGTAAAGAAAACAAACAAGTGACCTGTTTAACGAGAGCAAATTCATTCAACTGTTACTCGTCTTGTCTTGAAATGTTGAATTAGATTTTGAAGACCTTTGCATGAAAATTACAATAACGATTTTCTGAACAAGATTCTCATGTCACTTCATTTGACTGTAAACCACCACTACAAAGCCCAAAGAATGTTTGCATGTACTGTCTTCGTAGGTCATGTGTACGCAGTACTGACCTTATTGGAGAGTTCACACAGACTCCAGCAATCCAGCACAAC
The DNA here is from genome assembly GCA_024757865.1 of Epizoanthus scotinus. NCBI lineage: Eukaryota > Metazoa > Cnidaria > Anthozoa > Zoantharia > Epizoanthidae > Epizoanthus > Epizoanthus scotinus. The sequence continues at coordinate 12,436 of JANUFV010106133.1, read as the reverse complement.
AAGTTGAGGGCCGTCTTCTGTACATCTGCACCTGTAAATCCATTACCATTCGAGGTAACATCAAGTACCTGCTGTGGTGTGCACACCGCGTCAATCAAAGCGTTGTGGAACACCTGGTTTCCCAGCATGGCAAGTCTCTGCTGCAAGCTGAGTGCATGATTCACTTTAAACTTTCTGAATGTAATCGACACCTCGTCCAGGCAGTCGCAGCCTACTGGTTCTGAGGCTGCCGCAATGGAGCCTAAGTCAGAGCCTTGCACTGATGGCTCAAAGACCAACAGCAGTGTCCTACTCTTTGTCTTGATCAGCTCTGCACTTGTGAGGATGACTCTTCCTTGGCGAGTCAAGCTATCGAGACCTGTTTCTAGGCAAACAGGTCCACAGAGGACGTGAACCTGCTCTCCTAGTCCTCCCACCACATATGACTTCCGGCCCTCCTGTTGATCTCCCATGACCTTCCTGCACTGTGCAACCCTGGCAGGTGGGGGGCTCCAGGGCCTGACTAATGACACACGAACATTAGGTTTAGTGGCAGATGAGTGAAGGGAGAACTTGATGTCCACATGGCCAATGCAACATTGTCGTGGTAGAACAAGCTCAAAATACTGCTCCTTGGTTTGATGACTACAAAGAAATTGGTAGTATTTAATCAGTTCAATTCTCACAAGAATGACTGCAAAAGACCTTCCAAACATTGAATGTATAATTAACACAACGTTCGTGTATTTGCAATACTAGAAGTTCATTAACAGTTAGAAAGCAATAAACTTTTTACGTGCTACTTGTATTTGCTTTTACTGACAAAAATGCACCATAATGCCAATAAAGTACCTACAAATGTTCCAGAATGGCAAAAAAGGAGTCCTATATTCTAACTTCCTGTTCTCTATTCAAAAAAGCTCAAGGTTTAAACAATAACATAATCACCAACTGCGACTTAGGAGTGCCTGTGATCCTAATGTCTCACAACGAAAGTGTCTGGGATTTGACATCTGTCTGATTAATACAGGGTCGATTAAATCTAATCATCACCTTGACCATCATTGTGTAATCCAAATACAGAATTGTGTTTGCCGGCATTCTTGATGTAACAAATATAAATTATATACCAGTCCATCAGTGGCCACCTCTACACAGTTTTTGACTGAAGTGTGCCGACTTCTTTGTAGTTTACCAACTTATGTCATAGTGGAACACCTTCAAATAAGCTTCCATAATCACAAATTGGCAATAAGTAGGAAGACAGAATCAAGAACTCTTCGAAACAAACTAGCACTACCAACACAATACATACATGTGATCTACTTACCCATTCCGATGCAGTTTCCAAGTCCTGGTATGCAAAGTACAATCTCCCAGATTCTGCTGATGAAGGTGTACCGGATGACGACGGTGCTGCTGTTCTTGTTGGATCTCAGTCCAACATGGAGGAACAGTGGCTGAGAACCTTGGTACAAGTGTCTCAAACTCGGTCAGTTTATCAAGTGACAGCAGACTGCTAGTGGTTATGGGATGTTCCAGTACACCTGAAAACATAAATAGTACAGGTTCTATGTTACACATAATTTGTACTTGTATTTTAACTCTCTGTTGTACCAACATTATATTATGTGGCACTGTGGCATTGTGCGGCATTTACTGTGGTGTTCATATTCACTGTGTAGTATTCACTGTGGCACACTCACTATGCTTCTTTCATTGTGTTGCTTTCACATTTCTGGGTATGTGGATCTATAAATCACATTTTGCGAAACGTATGTGTGTTCCAATAGTATGTTATAAATGTAAATTTATAACTATAACTTTTATTAGATTAGGTATAAAATTGTCTTTGAAAAGCTGCCTTGGAAAATATCAATAAAATAGGCATGTATATGTACTAACAGTGTATGTGTGTATGTATGTATGTATGTATGTATGTATGTATGTATGTATGTATGTGTGTGTGTATGTATGTATGTATGTGTGTGTGTGTGTGTGTGTGTGTGTGTGTATGTATGTATGTATGTATGTATGTGTGTATGTGTGTATGTATGTATGCATGTATGTACAGTATGTATGCAACATGGAAATCATAAAAATACAAAATAATAGCAACAAAATAGTCTGATTTCTTTCAATCTGTAAATATCCATCTATGATCTTCTTATTCAAATACCATTTTTACATAACAAAAAAGATGCTAACCTGAAGATGGTCCACCATCCACCTGATCTGGTACTTCTGGTGTCACTTCACTGCTTGGAATCAAACACTGCTTGTCTTCGTCCTTGTTGGCCAAGTGCAGAAAGTGTAGTTTGCCTGAAGATGTGCATGCACACAAGCAGTCTATACTAGAGCAGTGAAGGAGGTGAACAAAACAACTTTCTGGTTTTTCACATTTGGGTGGTAATTTTGCCACTGTCTCCAATGTTTCCCCAGCAAAAATAACAACTGTTCCTTCGCATGTAACTGCTGCAAATTTACACAAGCATGTTTGTGCGTTTGTAGATTTAGAATCGCATGGACTTGATCCCAAAGTTCCGTTTAAAACATCTTCAGTGAACTCGCTTGATTCATGTGGTAGTGATATGCAGCTAACTAAAATATCAGTTGACGAAAACGTTCTCATCACAACTGGTTCCTCTGAGAGGGTTCTTGAACAGTCACTCTGCAAAATACTATACAAAAGAATTGCACATCCAGACGGCTCGGGTTCTTTGGAATCGACATCAGACAAAATTCGATTTGCAATAAAGTTATCTTGATAAGGAACCTCTGTTAAATTGCAAACTTCTACGTCTCTATTAAATTCATTACTTTCTAAATCTTTGCTTGATTCTTCTTTTAAAACCGAAGCTAGTTCGCCACTAGGTGAAATCTCACTTGTCTCTGTAATGACTTCCACTCCGGGGCTTAGAGATTCTTTCACTGAGTCAGCTGGTCCTACTTTACCATCAATGGGAGTGTTTGCTGTTGATGTTTCAACACCATCAGTAGATACACGTTGATCATAAAGCCACACATTCACAAGAACATGGTATCCATCGCTGCATGGAACAATATGTTTTACAATGCAGTCCATCCCTTCAAACTTTGGTAAAGGAAGTCTTTGCAGAATACTTCCCTTCTTTAGTTTTATCGTTGCAGCTTTATCTGTGTTCTCGACTTTTGGGACAAGCTCTCCAGCAATCGCATCAGCAAATTTTTTCAAAACAGTTGAGTGGAACGCGTCCGGTAGAACATCCCCAGCAGGAAGATGCTCAAAATCATCGTCACTACCATATGGTGAGTACGGATCCTGGAGTGTCACTGGCTTTGGGTTACTACTAGCTGGTTTGGAGTCTTGCTGGCTTGAGCTGCTGTCACTCTTCGTTTCAGGAAGAACTTGGTACAAATGCAAGTATGGAGTGCTGTTGTAAAACGTATTAGTACTGTTATCAGTGTTTCCTGTATCACCTGTTTTCGCTAAAATTCCTGCCACAAGCACTGGTTTCTGTGTATCGAGGCTATGGAGATCTCTTCCATAGATGACTGAATGTTGCTGTGAGCACATTGTAGTAAGTGATAGCGCTGTTACAGACATTAGGCACTCCAACTCTTTTCCACTAACATGATCAGGTGCTGCAGAATTTCCTTTATCTGAAAAAGGTATGTGTTTTAGACATCAGTATGTTATACATCAGGGAAAAGGCAGACACATGTGTATGTACAGTAAAGTAACAATACGCTCTGAACACGAACCAGTTGTAGTATAGGTTATCTAATAAAACAAAGAACATCACCATAATTCTTCAACATCTGAGAAGTTAAGAAGTTCTATTGGGGGACTTAAAAGAGCCCATGTACTTCAATGTTGATAATAGTAGGGTAGTGATCCCGGTGTTGTTGCCTGTATCTACATTGTACATGGCAGCCATTGGCACCATATATAACATTGTAAAGCTCTTCAAGACATTAACGTGGTATGCACTATATAAACACCAACATTATATTATTACGGTAATATTTTTATATTTTCAGGTTGACGATTAAATTTTGTATACTTTATCAATAACTATTAATTATAATCCATGATAAGATTATTATTTCCTAAAACAATATCTCAAACAGATCCAGGATTAAGTAGACAGGGGCTGGTGAATTATTTCAAATTTCATATTCATGTGGAGGGGGAGGCTTATTCAAGGGGACAATAATTACAAACGGAAGTCTTAGTCTTCCACGGTAAAGACATACATGTACTTGAAGTGTTTGGTGTGCCGATGTTAGACAACTCAAGTCACTGATTCATTTCCATGTGCATGAATTGTATAGTACATATATAGGCCATGCATCAGGTAAACTTGCAGAAGTCAACAAATGTTTGTACTTTTAAGATGTATTATACATGAGGAATTTAATATGTTCTCATTAATGCTACTGTCCTGCCCAAAGTTGTATGTGTACTGTACAGTAATGTTTGCACATACAAACAACAGATTGCACAATTAATTTTTAAATAAAAGATAAAGAATTTCAACATTGCTGTCACATACAGCAATGTAGACAAAACATACAATCCTACCTACATGTCTTGAACTTTTTATTTGTACGGGTTGTTGTAGACTTGCAACAAGACAAATTCACAAACAATAGCCATAAGGAAATCTTTCTACAGAAAGTATGAAACACTTCCAAACAATCTCCAATACACAAAAAACCCAATGAGCCTTGAGGTGTGAGTTTCGGTGGTATTTCAGTGGCATGAGCTTAAATTCATTTTGTGGTCTCCTAAATTATGACATTTCCCCCAATTTGGATCGCTTTTAGTCTAAAAAGAAGGTACTAACCTTCACTTTGTTGTTCTTCATCTAGCAAGCTAACAAGAGGTTCATTCTCCGCCACACATTCAACATCTGCACCTCCCGGTTCCTGTTTACACTCAGTTACAGACTTGCTGCTGTCAGTCGCATCTGCTGGTTGATCATTTGCATCTTTTTCAATTAAATTAAAGGGTAATTGTTGGCTGTCTTCCAACCAAGCTTCAAAGACTGTTGGTCTACCTTTATCTTCTTTTGTCATGGTAGACTCACTGTGTGTGTCGCTTTGGGGATTTTCAGGAGTGGAATTGACTTGAAACTCCGTGAACACCTAGCCAGCATATGAAGAAGGTTTGAATATGAAAAGAAAGATTAAAATTGCCCACGTCACTACTACATCAGAGGTTGTTTACACTGTCAAACTTTAAATAAGAATACATAAAGAAATGGAAGCATGCGTTGTTTCTATACATTCTTCTAGAACGTGCTCTTGTTTCTTGATAAAATTAAGCACTTGTTTGTCGACTTTCAATTGATAGAGACTGGCCATGTAAAACAATTCTTACTCAATTTCTTGTTCTTAACTCATACATTCTGACTCATTGTTTTCCAGGAGAAGATGGAAGAGAGTTTAACTGGAAGAAATTTTATTCAAATTCTATAATCTAAATGGAATACTTAATTAATCAAGAAGGGCGCAGCTGGTTATTTGATGAAGGATAGCATTTAAATGAAGGGCATATAAATGTATGGCACATATAGTTCCATTGGAGAATAATAGTCACCAAGTCAGTTGTTGCGAACGACAGGCATTACCCAAAGTAGTACAAACAGTACCTTCAGCTGGTCTCTGAGGTCCCACACTGTTACATGTCCTTCTCGTGTACACGTGGCTATCAGAGGAATGCATCCAGAACCCACGGTACTCACACACGATATCTAACAAAAGATAAAGCGTGACAGCTAGTGTCTTAACACTTATAATCTGAAAACGTATACTTATTCTAATACTTTCAAGTTCTATTGAAAATGTACTAGTAGTTGTAAATAATATACATCACGCAAAATCCCACATTAAAGTCCAGGCCTGGGTTGCCGAAAGTCGGTTAACGTTAACCAGTGGTTACGCCAAATTTTAAATTTGATTTCTTTATCTAGGATTACGTAATCAGGTGCCTATAAAGTATTATTGAGATATTCCCCAGCAACACAAATACGTAAACCTGACATGAAAGCTCAAATCAGTCAATAAGGAAGTAAACCCCATCGTTGGTTAAAATCTTAACGATTAGTTAATGTTAACCGACTTTCGAGCAACTGGGCCCTGGGCTTATACAAGTTTGTAAGGTTCATGTACCGGTAGATCTCTTCAATTGTCCATGATATCTGGTTAATAACCTTTAAAACTAAGCACTTGAGCATTAATTTTCATGAAATTAACGTCTCCAACTTACCTTGTTCTCATGCTCACCTCCTTGACACACTGCTGGTGCTGTGGCTAATGTCACTATTGATAGAATGGGAACCTGGGTCAGATTGTCACATAGAGGATAGTACATGGGCATGCGTAGATTGAAGCGATATTTATCTTCGAGTGCTGATATTATATCCTCATAAGAGAGCAAAGTGAACGAGTGAGGATATTTTCAACCAGAGAAGATAAATATTCATATCTCCAAGTGGCCATGTAATATTCTGTTTATTCTTCACTATGCCACAAATGTCGGAAATCCTTGGGAAATCTTTGGAAATCTTCGGAAATTTCTATAAATATTCAAAAATGCACAAAAAAGTATTTTTACATATTCTGGAAATTTTTGAAAATTATCGGAAAATCTTTAGGGAACTTCGGATATCTTTGGAAAATGTTCGGGAACAATCGTAAGTTAGATTTCTGTTGCCGCCTTAGGGGTACAAATGTGGCTGTGGCTATTTAAAAATGGCTAGAGAGTGCTACATTGAAACAGCAGGAAAATTGTTGGTTTTCACATGTGATAGAATGTGATATTTGAAGATATCACTTATATTCCGCACGTAAATCCTGGTAATTTATGGGTTAGTGAAGAATAAAATGTAATTACAACAAACATTTCTGAGTCAGATTTAAATAATGAATTCATTTTAAGAACACTGGTTCCATATATATATAGCTACAATAGATATACAGTAGTTCAAATGTAACAGTGATTAATATTCAAGTTTCGTACATTACACAAAACATTAAATTCTGATTGGTCAATTTACACCATAGCACAAAAATTCAATACAGTCTACATATCGCCTGAGTATTGGTGCATGCAAATGTGCCGAGGCGATCTGTCAGCAATATTAACATGTCAAGTAGACTACAGCTACTGAAATCGTGGCAGAAACCTGGTCAATTAAAAATAATGATATGCATTATTTCATATTGCGCACTTTCCATGTGGATATGTTCAAATACACATTACATTATAATATAATGTAGACTATGAACAGCGAGCAGGTGACAGACCACAACATCGGCATTTAATAGCCTAGTAGTAGTACTCTTATCGATGAGTGTGTGGGTTCTTTTAAGTCCCCTGATAGAATGCCGAGAGACTAGACCAACGGCTTAACATCCCTGTCCATGGACGGTGTGGTGAAAGAAGGTCGCACAAATTTAACTCTCTGGAAGGCTGGGGATTGAACCCGGGACCTTCTGGTTGGGAGTTAGAGATCAAACTGACTGCGCCAATCAATTATGAATAGAAGCAGAAAAAACAAAGAGTAAATCAGACATTGATCAGGAGAATAAAGGGAAAATAAACTTTTGTGTCCAGCTAGACCAAGTGGTGATGAATGTAGCATGGAGACAACGAGGAGACAAACGATGAAATGTAAACAACATATACCGGTACTTGGAAGCGACTCCTGACAAAAACTTTCATGCCAGGCCACTAACGTTTGCATTTCACTGACATGATGGGCCAGTAACCTAAAATGCTTAATGTCGAGCCCTGTAGTGCTGCTGGAAATGAAATTTGAAAAGATGCTGTATAAATATTTATTATTATTATTATTATTATTATTGTTGTTGTTATTGTTGTTAATTATTATTATTATTCTCATTCTCATTCTTATTCTTATTCTTATTCTTATTCTTATTCTTATTCTCATTCTCATAATTTCTCATTCTCATTCTCACTCTCATTCTCATTCTTATTCTTATTCTTAATAATAATTATTATTATATCTGCTGACAGATTTCATAAGCAAGTCATATTTTATCCTGTAATTTCCACAAAAACATATCAAACAGATAATGGTATTAGTACCTGACATTGGCACATTCTCAGTATGTTCTCCTTTGACGAAGGGGCAGTCTGGCGAGTGTCTTTCATGTTCTGACCTATGAAACACAGCAACATTCAGTAATTATAATAACAATTTCCATATGAAATCAGGATTATCTGACATAATATTTTCAAGAGAAATATTTCAGTGTAAAAAATCTTGAAAAATCTTGAACATCTAAATGATTTAAAAGATTCTGATGGCCTCTAGAGAAATACATGATAGGCATATATACTAAGGCTAGAAGACAATAAGTTATTATAATTATGTAACTTACATTTAGATGCCATATTGTTGTAATGTGGTAACTAGAACTTGACTTCACAACAACTAATTTAATGCCATATTCATCTAGCAATAGCTAACAATATTCACCTAGCACAAATTTTACTATCAATCAGTTTAATTCAAATTATTTTTAATTAGCAATATGCATGACAGGTAATGTATGCAATACATCAATGCAGCGCATAAAAACTCCTGTCAAAAATACAAAAATAATCTTGTTGGAACTTGTTGTACATAATAAAAAATTATGTAAATTAAAGAAACCTTGACTCTTTCAAAACTGTCAACCAAAATTAATGTTCATTGAAGATAAAGTAGGCCTGCAATACATGTGCATAGCAGAAAAGTGAATGAATGTTACATGCAATAAAGAACTAACCATGGTTCATCCGTTGGTTCCCAACAAACAAGGCATACATTGCACGTGAAACACATGGCGCGGTCATCTCCACTGACTCCAGGCTTCAAAGAATAATTTTGAGTTCATGGCAATACCAACAACAACATCTACATTAACATGGGTTTATTGAATAAATGCTGATAAATTATAAATTATCTGAAAATGGTTTTAAGTTTATTTTTCAATCAATTTTACTGGCTTCTATAAAATATGAAATGAAGGTTGTGATAATTTATTATCCCTAGACTGCAGAGAAGAACGAAAATCGGGGGGTCCTGGCAAATTTTGGAGTGTGGTCGAAAAGTGAGAGGAAGCAGCAGCCAGGGGAAACGGTTGTGGCGGCCAAGTGTGCTGTACTTCATTATGCACATACATGTAGGAACTGTTTATAATTTATTAGACTACGGGCAGTCCCTCTTGTCCCTCCACAATTTGTCGACAATGATGCTCAGACAGGCGAGAGAGGGAGAGAATAGGGTGGTGGGAGAGGGAAAGAAGGGACTACAGACACTCTATTGTTTTCTGAATTTTGCATTACTCCTGTAACACAAAATTCCCATTGGTTCATTGTGGGCAATCTGTCAACAGACCAAAGCACGCCGTGACTGAGGCACTCCAGAATTATCGTAGGATTGATAGACAAGTGTTTTTAGAAAAAAAGAGATTTTGAAAGTGTTGATTGCCTGAAAACGGAACAGAGAGCTGCATTGGGTGTTGGTCACAATGTGTGCACCATTCTACCAACAGGCTTTGGCAAAAGCCTGATTTAACAGCTGTTTGTAAAACCTCGTATAAAAATGTAATCTCAACTGCAACCGATGGTCAAAAATGTTGTGTCACCATTGCAAAGCATCATTTAAGATCAAATCAAGAGATGGCCGATATTAAAATATCAGCTGTTGAGTTAAATCCCAATGATCTGAAAATGCGGAGAGCTGTTTATCAAGGACTTTTTTGCCACAAAACCAATTTTTTAATTCAGGACTAGTAAGCAGCACGTAGAGAAACAGGATGATGTAGTTTGAATTCACAACGCATTTTGCTGCATATACATCAGTGGCTTCATCATAGTGGCCCAATGTTTTTCTCAAACTTGCTATGAACATTTCAACAAAGGTGTGTAAAATTTTACCAATGCTATGTGTTAAAATGCTATTTCTTCCCGTGTTATACTTCATAGCACAGGCTTGACAAAGGTTGTACAATGTATGGATGCAGCTACAGTCTGCTGCAGATGATGTACACTGACCTGGTGATAAAACCCCGCTTGTGCCATGGCATCTGGAAGTGCCCATCTGAAGTTAGAATCAGAAAAACATTTTAGTTGCAGCCTGTCGTACCTCAGTGCAGGGCTCCATCTTCATTTAATATGACATATTATACACTATCCAGCATGGCAAGATGACAAGACAGACATACTTCATACTTGTACTTTTTAAAATATGTATAGACATTTGACAGGCTTGCGCGCATGGGGGGTTGCATTGGGTGCGTACGCACAACTACATGTATGGGCCGCGAAGGTCGTGCTTCGCACTCGTGGTATTACTGACACTTTCATCAAATACTCGTGGTATTTTTCATTAATTCTTCTCGAAAGGTGGTATTTCCTATACATATGTACCATGGAGAATTTGTTTTTTACAACTACTGACAGTTGTTTTTCTGGGATCTATTATACTTTTAGATTGCTAATTTTATTATTAAATTTTAAAACTAATCTTCTAAATAAAAAAAGGTTTGCTTGTGCCACAAAATACCTAAAATTGGCTACTTTCACACTTATTTCAGACCCTCGGATTCCAGCATAAAACCTTCAGAATGCAAGAAATGTGGTCTCCAGAAACCTACATTTTAATAAATTACTTAATACAGTCTTGGACTTCCATTACCAGTTGAAAAAAATGTAAAAGCAGCCTGAGTTTTTTCCTCCATATTTTCACCAGCTTGGCAAACAGTCTAACCGTTGTAATTGTAATTGTAACTTAATCTAGTCACGCTGATACATACAAATACCGTAATTAAAATTAACCTAATTTGTGGAGCACAATTATTGTAAATAATTTATATAAACTGTTTGCTATTTTATGTCAATTCTGATTCATATTTCTTTTGATGCTCTAGTGTTCGTTCCTTGCTCTTATACGTTCTCAGGGGGGTGTTCTCATATTTTTAGTGATTGAAATTGGAGATCCTGCAATGTAGCTCTGGTTAAATTCAGACAAGTCATGAATATGTTCAGAAATACCTAGTAGAGTACTGAGGAGGGAGGGGACTGGCTCTTGAAACAATATGTTCTCGTTACAAAACTGTCTGCCAATGTTAGTTTCTAAAACTAGTTGGAATGTTAGAACAAAAAAAGTGAATTGATGGATGTTTACATTATTTAGTAATTAATGTTGGACTGAGTACATGCAGCCAGCATATCATTATTATTGCATAATTTGATAAGCTTAAGTTGTATGCATATGGTCAGCACTGGTTACTTCTAAAGATGATCAATTGAATGACATGATCACAACATATATGCTAATTAAACGTTAATTTTAAATCAATATAATTTTAATATGTTTACCTTAACATTGGTCAATGTAAATGGAAAATCTCACATTCTTGTGGTAACTACATACAACAAATAAAACATTTTGAAGAGACCAAGCAGTACCTGTAATCCATATGAGGCCACGAGGAAAACGTTTCTCTCCTTGCTGCCTCAACGAACATCAACTGTTTATAGACGGGATGGTCCTTCTTCTCCACCACAGAAGTGCCTGTCAGAGCCATTAGTCTTGCCAACATGGCCGACACCACTGGCAGGGCACTACTGTTCCTGTGGCTCTTGTGCAACGTCGTCACCATGCTGTCGAATGCACAATGCAAAGCACTTGCTGACAAGCTCACACTACAGGTGCACCACTGAAAGTCAAATTAATGCATATTATAATATTGTCAATTAAAACTGGATTGATATATTGAAAGTCATGAGGAAATAGTTTCCCCTCTTGCTGCCTCAACAAACACCATATTACAACGTATTCTCCAAATATTGCTGTAAATCTAACCGTTTCTTGCAATGCTCAGGGTTCCAGAAGCAATTTAATAATCTTCCCAACTGGTTCTAGACTTGTCAATATGCAGTATAACTGCCTTTGAAATGGGTCATTTTAAATTGGCAACAAATGTAATTCTAATTTATTTATGACAATTTATGTAGAAAAGACCCTTAGCTAACCACTGATTTTAAAATTTGCTGGGAGTCTTCTATTGTTAAAATAGTAACAACACTTAAAATTAGACCGAGAGCATCCATCATTTCAGGGTCATTAGGCTAGCCAACATGAGTGACACTACTTGTACGCAACTGAAGTTCCTGTTACAAGGTCCCTTGTACAATGTCGTCACCATGCTGTCAAATTGTGTGAATGGTGCCATAACGGACATATCAAACTGTTTATAGACTATAAACTCTAGGAAAAGTCCAATAGTTTCATAGTGCTAACCAGTTCTTATTGTTTTAGAGTAGCATTAGAATATCTACTACAGAGGGCAAATTTAACCACTACCCTGGTCCGCAAGAGAAGTTAGCCCAGGGAGCATTCATAATTAAAAATGTCTTGGGTGGGGACTATGTATGGGGATGTTAAGATCG
>JANUFV010106132.1:0-51382 GCA_024757865.1 Epizoanthus scotinus | reverse complement strand
GGTGGGTGGGCTAGGGGGCCACTATCCTTCCCCTATTGCTCTAATGTCACAAGGATATTACAATTTTTTCTGAGGCAAGACCTTCGGCTCCCTTTCCAGCCCTATACCCCACCCCTCCCCCAGTCCTTTATACTTTGTAGTGTCAATGTCTTTGAAATTTACATTTGTTCGTGAAATATTTCGTTTGAAACATCTGTTGAGAAAATATTTTTTGTACTTCACATTATTCACTTTAACAGCTAGTAAATATTTTAAATTTTACACTTTAAAACGCGCACAACTTATTGATCTTATGGAATATATATATAGGAAACAAACAAGACATGTGCACGACATTTTCTACGCTCGAGAGGATTTCAAATTATCTTTTAGCACAGTTAATGGAAAGTGCTTATATTACATTGTGGAACGAACGTCAAATGAACCCTCTAGCTGGAAATCTCAGTCAGATTCAAGATCCCGTCATGTAGCGTCATAGATAATGCTGAATGTTTGGCATGTTTCCATTCATTGCGCTGGTCATGTGACTATTGTTCGACATGTACGGCGAGTAGTCCTGGGGAGAGTGATGGTACAGTGGCGGAGGTGGCGGCGGCGGGGGCATGAAGACTGGTGCCGAGGGATTCATTGTGCTGCTTATGACGTTTGTTGGCGGGTATCTTGGTCTCTGCATTCCATATGTACCCGTCATGCTTTGCTCATTACACCAGTTGACCATAGGGCCATTGTAATTGGAAAACTGTCGGGGTGGGGGTGGGGTTTGATGGATTGCCAGGGGTGAGGGTGAGGGCGAGTTTGGCGGTGACGGTGTTGTCTTGCATGATGAGTCGGGTGGGGGTGGCGATTTTCGCTTCTGTTGCTTTTCTGGCTTCGTCTGCCCCTTGCTTTGCTGGCGAAGCTTCGCCCTTTTGTTTTTGAACCATACCTAGCAAGATGAATGGTTTCATTGTAATTAGCATTCTTTTTTTCAAGGAATATAACTCAAAGGAGTTGTTTCCTACCTGGATAATCTAGATTACTAATTACAGTGTCTATTACAATCAATGAGTGAATCAACTATCTGTAAATTAGAAATTTAATTAGTAAATCAATTTTTAAAAAATTAGTTAATTTATCTATAATCATTCTGAGTGTAAGCCCCTCCGTATTTCAGTTCTGCTACAAGTGAGCATTTCTCATAATAAAACGATCTATGTAAAACAATCTATCAGATTAACGTTAAATAAATGTCCTAACTGGGATTTATATCTGCTACAACCAAGCTAGATTATACTGTAGGGACAAGTTCAGTGATTACTGTAGCTGTAACTGAATAGGCAAAAGTATATGTAAAAGGCAGTTTTAAAACATGTTAAAACATGTCTGACATAATTACTTCAGGTAGTTTTTTTTATCTCCATAAAAACTGTTTCGTGAATATATGTAAGCAGCGACTGCAGTGCTTCATTTTCGCGTCCATTTTCAGCTGCAGATTTACATAACTTATTGGTGTGTAATCTTTTTTTTCTTATAATTCCAAAATCAGCCTCTGATTTGACAGGCTAGTCACAAAACTCTAATTAATACGCTTAAAGCTCGCTACACTTTCTATCCTGAAACCGTAGATAGCGCTCTATTTTAGTTTACAACTCGTGAAACTGGCATGTTGATGAAATGATACGTCGTCCACCTTCGCCGTCGCCTTGATATTCAGAAGTAACAGTCGATTTATGAGGCCGACTAGTCATGTCAGTATCAGGTCAGGCCAGTGACAGGATGCTGGTAAGCCGGCAATATATATCTGTAACTCCCAATGGCAAAAGATTATTTTCGAATAATTAGCAAGCCTGTTCTTGACCGAGTTTTACAAATTTGACTCAAGGACTTTGTCCAAAAGGTCATCTGCAACTGTTCTTGGTGGTCTTTGACTTTTGTCCTTTGTTTTAATTCACTCGGCACTGGCCGTGCAGGGACGATGCTCGGATTTTGTAAATGATGAAAGAAACTAAAGGATACTATATTTATAATAATAATAATAACATTTAGAGAATCATACAGAGTCTCGATATACTTACAGATAAAATATCAGATAAAATACCACAGATAAAATATTAAAATACAAATAGTCTATTTACAATATATTTACATTAACTGATTAAGCTAAAATGTGACTTGAAACGTTCTGTCTTTACTGCTACTTTAAGTTGTGTGAGGCAGTCAATGCACCTAATGAAATGTGGTAACGAGTTCCATAATTAGAAAAGGATCTGTCCCCATAGGTCTTTGTATTTGATCTGGGGACAACTAGTAGGTCTCAAGATCCTCTTTGGTGTATACAGATTCAGTAGTTCTGATATGTGGTTGGGAGACTGGCCATGTAGGGCTTTACAACTCATTAGGAGTAACTTAAAAATAATTATTTATTAATTATAATAACATTATACCGATCTTGCTATGACATGTTTCACTTTAAGGAAAATAACTAATTATTGTTTCCATTTTTCGAATTTCACGATTCTTATCTGGAATCGAATCATTTGAAGTACTAAAATTGCTCAGAAAATGTAAACGGTCTTTGAAATAGCTAAAAAAAAGAAACTTTTTGCCCAAAGGAGCTTCTTTTTCTAGTTGCAGTGATAATTAATAAGGCTTGTCGAATTTCATTTCCGCAGTTTGTTCACTGTCAGAAAGATTCTAGTTGGCAGTTTTACGACAGGCAGTCGTTCATGTTCTTAACACAAAGCAATCATGGATGCTACAAGCAACACATATCTCTTTTCTCTCGTCTATTAAGTTTCCGCGTCCTTTGCAGTGCCTCTGCCAATTGTCAATCATGATATCTTCGGGAACTTCAGTGTATAGTGATCCATGTTAGATAAAATGAGAAACCTTCATCTGTTCAACGTTTTATTTCTTGTAGACTTTTCATTTCGAATATTAGAACATGTATGTGCAATGTATTTAGAAATGAAGAATATGACAGGCTACATTTGTGTATAACTCTTTTGAAAACCATCCCAAAATCTGTTCGTGCAAAGGTTTAATTATAGAACATATAATTTCTTCCCTGAGAAAATAGATTGACCCCCTACGGCTACAAATATACCATACTATCGGTCTCTTTTGGCGGTGGCTTGTGTGCAGAGCGAAACTTTCAAGATCTTTTCATTTTACATAAAATTAAAATTGCGTGCAGTAATTGTGATCTGAGTGTTAGCTGACATGTCCTGGAAACACACCAGCCCACTCTGTTTATTACAGAGTCGCAGAGCACTACAAACAAATCCCAAATATATCCTATAATAGCTTAATAGTTCAGTAAATTTTTATTTACGACAGAGGGCTTCCTCCTGCCATGGAGTAATATAATTAGATTGTAGTTTTACAAACAATAATTTTGGCAAGCAAGCTACATCAATCTTTAGTGACTGATGAGTTGTACAAAACAGACGAACACGATCTGTCAGGCATGCAAGTACTATTAAAAACAGTTAGAGGAATTATATTTTTGAATATCGCATTCAATTGCCGTACGAATGTATACACCTTTTTTCATGTTCGTGGAATAATTGTTAAATACTTCACTATATCTGTTATGTTTCATATCTAATGACCATATATTAACCATATTAATAAGTGGCTAATACTAACGGTACAGTTTTTGAATGTCATGCAGTACAGTAAAACTATCTCTGCTCATATTAAACATTGTCGCTATGCGTTATTAATATATTAACATACCAACCTGTACTCTGGACTCTGGAAGGTTAATTTTCATTGCCACTTCTTCCCTCATGAAGATGTCAGGATAGCGAGTCTTGGCGAAGAGCTCTTCTAGAATCTCCAGTTGTGCTTTAGTGAATGTTGTTCTTTCTCTTCGCTGTTTTCTTGGCGGTACTCCACCTGTGTGGGGGTGAGAGCAGAAGAACATGGGTAAAATAAATAATAATAATAATAATAATAATAATAGGTTTTAGGAGCATCCTCCTAGGCTCGATGCTCTTACAATAATAATATATTTAAAAATATAAAAGATATCATTGTCGACAAATTCTGTAAATTTTACAAGCTTTAGCTGAATCTCTCACAACTATGAAGAAACGGGTGATTCTAAGATAGAAGCAAAAATAAACGGTTTCTTCCCGAAACCCTTCCCTCCTCTCCTAATCAGTTGTTTTAACAAAAATTTAACTAAATAAAGTTTAAATAGCTTACAATGTTAGTTTATATATTTATACAAAAAACTTTGTTTATGCAAACAGGTTTGTTTGTATAAACAGGTTATTAATCACCTAATATAAATTGTTTGATATGATAAACTGATGTTTTGTCTGTTCATCTGTACAACCTGAGCCTTTGGAGAGTACATTTAAAAACAGTTCGAATAAGCTAATAAACGTTTATATGAACATTATACATTGCTTAGGCTCAGTGTTCTTGACAATTTCAGGCTCAAAATGTTCTTATTTTGTTCTTATTAGCTGTGTTTTTATACTAAACTTTCATAAGAATGAAGTTTGATTCCAGCCTCAGTTTGTTCTTACTTTGTTCTTTGTTCGATTTCAGCCTGAATGTTCTTATTAACTTTGTTCTTATTAAAAAAAATGTACATTGGATAATGTTAGACAGATCAACTGATAAACAAATTACTGTTATATCGATCATATCTCTATAGGACATAGACATCAATCATAGATCCCTCTGAGCTACTTTTAAATCCCATTTTAACATTAATCATAGGCTAATTCTAAATCAAAGTTTGGTAATTAATTACTCGTAACAAAGAGCGACGCGTTGTACAGATTAAGAGGCAGAGAACCGGATTAAAGATCGAATCTAGTTAACACAGTATTAATGTTGGGATTAAAATAGGTGTTAACGATTTCTAATAAAAAGAAGATAAGTGATTATTATTATGGAAAATTCAGCGCGTTAGTTGGTGTAAATATGGTGTAGAGCTATATAAAGACTGTCTGCCTCATTGTACATTTGTGCAGAAAGCATTCGGTACTGTACAGACGAAACCATGCAAAGCTTCGGCACCAAACTCTGTCAAATCCTTAGAGTTTCTAATGTTTGTTACTATAGGTTACACAACACTACTAAGTCGAAAGCTGGTGTTCTGATGATTCATTGTGAGTTTATATCTATGCATCATCGAGTTACGGTTTAATAGATTGTGATGTCTTTTTAACTCGGTGGTAAACTGATTTTAGCTCGACTACCGTGATTATCGTCAACAGCCGAGGATTAAAGTAAGATTACGTTTCTGATACATGTGGTATGATGACCAATGCATACATAAAATCCACCTGTTTTTGATTTTGCTGGCTGTAGAGACTGAAATTTTTCCTGAGAATCTTCAAGTTTAATATTCAGTTATGGAATGCTTAGATCAAGACAGATCTTATAGCAGAAATTTAAATATTAATAATAATAATACTAATACTAATAATACTACTACTACTACTACTAATAATAATAGTAATAATTAATCATTCATTCATATAGTGCCTATCCAGGTCTGCTCTAGGCGTTCACAAGTACTCAAGAGTAAAACAGTCAGCAGTTAAAACCGTAAAACCGTAATTGCAAACTAGCACTGTATCTTCTTTTTGGATGGTTTCAATATCTTTAATATTTTTTTAAACTGTTGTGTGTCACTTGTCGTAGAGATCTTTCATGTGTGTGTCAATCACGAGTAGAACTGAACTGAAGAAGCTTCAAATGAGGCAAACACGAATGAAGAAAGTATATTAGTTATTGCGAACGACACCATAAGAATGATTGGATTTCAATATATACATCAGTCTTGTTAACCAGTCGAACATGCCGATGACAATGACAATTGTCCAGCTGTACAGCTACATATAATAGCAATCGTGACAAATAGTCTTTTGTTCCAACCTAGTGAATGGTACTGCTACAATTAGTTGAAACTGACGCCAAACCATGCACAGGTTCCAATGTCTGATGACAGAATCAGTGAAACACGTGCATATCACAAATGCCAACAAATAGTTTCAGTTGAAAATCAGCGCTTGAGCTCGTCCATTTCAATGGATGTGTTTGCACTAATTTCATTTGCTATCAATACAGGAATATGGAACCAGTTGTAAAACAGCTTTTCTTTCACTGGTTTTTAATACGGAACCAGTTCTAAAACAACTTTTCTTATTTTGCTACTTCACTACTGAATATCACTCCCCAATAAACAATAGGTCGTTACATTACGATAATGTTGAATATCGCAACCAAACATCCCATAATTTCTGAAATCTACGCTATAAAATATTAATTTATTGTTCTATGTTTCCCAACGATATGGAAACGATGAAACGGTTATAAACAGCTCGTTTCAAGACTCGTCATCGGAAATGCCCTGAGCAAGATGTAAACCATAAACCACACAAGACAATTGGTCTAGACATTGACACATGTCTTGATGACTGTTTAGAACTGCGGGCAAAGGAAATAATCAGATAATTGGAAAGCAGAATAACACAGTCGGTACAGTGGCAGGCACACTGTAGTTTGTCTTTATTCAGTAAGGTCAGAAGGAAGTGATACTCTTAAATGAAAAACTCGCCCTCTTTGTATCATTTCCTTCTGTGGGTTTAGTTCTTGTTTCATTCCTTGAGGCTCAGCTACGATGCCATATGTGTAATACACAGAGAGTCTTACACTAGTGTTAGCACGATTAATATCAGTATTACCATCAGTAAAATATTCTTAATATTTTTGAATTATTACATGAATATTTAAAATCTTGAACCTACACTGAAGAACTTAAGAAAATGTTTTTGCAATTTTTCTCAGTACTGTCATTTTGTCAATAATCTCTGTATTATGCCACTTCTCTAATCGTCACTGAAAGCCCCCATGGAGAGAACACAAGCACGTTTTGTCTTGTACAAACTTGCATTGTATAATGTATTATATTGAAATTCCGGCCAATTACTCTTTCGCAACTCTATTCAGTCCTTGTGTAACTGTTATATGCAGTGACTTTACCATATTTATAAAAATGATCTGACAAGCAAACAATAAGACATTCCAGTCCATTCATTTATTCATTCATTATTAAGATCCGTCAGTCATGACGTTCTATTTGATTCACCTTCAAATTTAAAACAACAGCAATTCTGTTTACGAAGAAAATCAAAGTGAAGCAGTGACGTGAATAGAATTCCTATTCCCGCTAATTGCAACATTTCTTTTTCTTTTCTCTATTGCTCACTTCAACGGAGGGCTTCCTATGTGCTGGTTAGGATTTTTTATATCTTTTGACTCGTATTCCAGCAAACTTAATTCGCGACACGAGGCATGTGTTAATAATCTTATCAGCACGAACACAACAGTTGACATCTCTTCCATAATTCCTTTCTCTGATAAAATGGCGAACATTACTGAATTTCGATCGTTCTCCACGGTGCAGAAGTCAAGTTGATCGAGTTTTAAACTTCAGTAATAAGATTCGGAAATACTTGATTGTATTGATAATATATATAGCTTATAAGCTTTGGTTGATATTATGTTTCAGATCGACGGTTAACAATATAATCAATGGCGATCCGTTATATTAGGAAACCAGTAGACGTTCTTATACAGCGCCTCAGACAGCTTCTCCTTAGTACAAGCACTGGCAATGTTTTGAGTACGTCCTCAAGGTCCCATGAATCTTACTGATTCGAGGATATTAGGAAACCATTTCCTGAAATGTTTGCTGGCCACTTTCATAACGGAAATGTTTAAAACACCAAAGAAAACAATGGGTAGTTTTAATCGTGATTAGCCAGTAACCCAGGGAACTGGTAAGGATTATCTGATGACTTTGTAGAAGCTTCGAAGTTTTTGAACAGCAGCATGCATTCGTCAGGTTACACATTGACTCTGAAACTAAACACGTCTCCTCCAAATAAGCTAACTAAAATTATCATAACTCACATAAAGAAGTAAGCGAAACTAATTTAGTATAATAAATTTCAACAATGCGTCAAACAGTAATATAAGGATGACGGAATCGTTTCAAAACGTAGACCTATAATATATCGTAAAATATACTACACCACAGCTTCCCACTCGGCACGTTTTCGTTTGATTGTACATACTTTCTCTCTTATTTAAAAAAAAACATTTTACTACATACAGTGATAGTATATATATCAGATCACAACTGTGTAACATATATTTGATATACTATAAACTAAACACCATGACACGTTTTTCTTCTGTCATTGTCACAAGGCAGAGTCAGACTCTTTAACTTATTATATTTGTTGGAGAAACGGATAATTTGGAAGGTTCTCATAGAAAAACTTGTTGACAAAATTTGCAAATTTACAAGTCTTGTGGCAGTTGTGCATGTATCTTCACTTGTAAACTGTTGGATGGTTATTCTGTTTAGAACGCTACGCAGTTCGAGATTGTGTGTTCGTGTTGAGATAGGCTCTTCTTTGTACACGTACAGTGTTGGAGACAACAATCGACTAAGTTACTAAGTGCTTGGTGGAGTTTAGTATTGATCTATATCAGTTATACTTTGTCTTTGATTACGAAGAGACACTGGTACAAGAAAGTGATTTTATTTCTGAAATAAAGTAACACATTTGCATGTATAGATATATTAGATGTAGGTGTACATACCAAAGAAATACAAGATCATGAAGGAAATACCAGTTCCTATGTTAGATAAAAAGACAGATTATATATAGTGAACACGATAGTTTTGTGTAATATTTCTTTTAAAATATCATCTTGTTTCAAAGAACTTGTGCAAACATGCTACATTTTCATTCATTCAATAGGAACCTTTACCTCAATTATACAAAATTATTTTAAAGGTTCAAAAATTGCCAAACCAAAACGTGACATATTAATAGACTTCGACCTTTTGAACGAATATTCACGAATCTTCTTTTTGCGGTTTTCTCCTTTGATTTTGTGCACAGAAACTCAAAGCTGCTTAATTTCTTTGTTGTAAATGTTACTCAGCAAATAAATCTATATTACTCATTTTGTGTTAAATGATGGTGTTCTGTTACAGACGTTTGTATAGAAATGGAGAGAACTACTCATTTAGAACTGACGAAAGAAAGTACAAATGCGATAAGATGTACGCGTGTTCTCGTGCACCTCGTTATAAACAATGTTTGGTTTCCTGCTTTCTGATAATCAACAATTAATTAAAGCTCTGCAGGATGACTCAGTCACGTTACAATGGAAACTGAGAAGTTGTCAGGAATAATTGCAGCACATTTTAAACCTTTACAAAAATGCTGTTCAAACTGGCTCTATTCATTGCGTGTTGAATCCAGTTACTGGAAGACAACTAGTTCAGTTAATGTTTCTCAGCTTTTTATTTTTTACCAGTTATTATGTTTAATATGTGGTGAAACGTGTGTGTGTATAGGTGGATTTGAAAGTTTCTTTGTGTTAGTAAATGTCCTTGTTTTCTAACTGGAAGAACTACATACATTTTATTCATGTCTTCAGTTGAAAAATTATACACACTCACTCCAAAGATAAGCCGGATTGGAACAAAAATAATTACTGACAAACGCACGGGGTTTCTTCGTGCATTCATGCTCCTTAGTTTTCTTTGAAATTGTAATTTGTACATCAAGTAGTCAGTGTACTTAACTATCAGGATGCTAATCTAGCAAAAATGAATTGAGAGTTGTGATACTCTGCACATACAGAAATGTAGTTGGCATTTGGATTTGCGAAGGAGCGCAGCTACAAACGGAATGATGTTCTGGTAAATACTATATAGCTGACGATTTGGCGTGTGTTCATTTCAGCCTTCTTCTGTTAATTCGTGTGGTATCTTGCCGCTTCAGAATAAAAGTGATATCTACGAACTTACTGAACCGATGTGCGATGTGTCAGCTGTATATTTAGGTCAGCCCGCAGGGCCTAGAGGCACAGCCGCGTTGAATTAACACTCGGCTATCATCATGAACTCTGATTTTGAGGAAGAGTTTCTAACGAAAATACTAATAAGCTCAACTGGTGACAAATGTAGATTGAATATCAAATTAGCAATGTCTTTAATTTTGAGGCTACGTACAGATATATGTAACTGAGAAAATAAAGAAAATATAATTCAATTTTGGAACAAAGGCAACAGCATAAAATGTGATGCTTTCCGTGTATACTTATATTCCTGCGTATAATTTTCTGTTTCGAAATATCTTAGCCAAAGAGAACTTTGATTATTACGACATGTTTAGATGTTACTTGTTATAATTTTGAAACACTTTGTATCTAAATTCGTGTCTTGATTCCCAAACTATATCAGATATCTTCTGTCGTAATTTCACTGAGATTATATATTTTCGTCGCAACGCATCCAAAGTAGTGCCTTCTCTGTCCTTGGATAACTAAGGACAGCTGATAAAAGTTGCGTGTTTGGCTTCTGAGTGGTTTGAGGCTTCCAGAGTCATAAAGGCGCCGTGCAGCAATGAAAAGAGGCGAAACTGTCAGAAAACAAGTGCTGCATTCGAAAATGTCACTCACAAGTAAATTGCAGTAAAACGTATTGTTGGCTTTCTTTATAGACGCTTACACTACCTCGACATTTGATTGACTCGCTCTGGCTTCTACGTGATTTACTGTAATTCATTGTTCAGTTCGGAAGAGATCGCAAAATTCGTCTTTGTAGAGTAGGGGCTAAAGTTGGTAAGATATTCGATCAATTTGACACTAACGTTTAATCTGTGAAATCTGTGTCAAGGCGGACGTTTTCAAGTTATATCGAAGTTAAGAATTACTGTACTGTACTGTTTTTAACAGCAGTATACTATCCTGATATATTACAACCTATAATAGGTATTTAAATCATTCTTATGATAACACTAAGCTTTAGGTATCAAAGTGTGTCATGCCTTTGATTGAAAACGAGTCTTTATATATCTGATACTGTCCAAGCTGACGTGAATATAGGGCCAAACTAAGTTTTAAAAAAAACCCGTATATATTTTCTTGTCATGACTCATCGTATCTATCCGGAAATTTGCTGCGATCAATATTGAATACAGTGTACCGATGACTGCAAGTGACACTGCCAGTTCAGTTCAGTCCTGACAGTATTTTATTCTGCAACGAAAAGGAGCTGTTCCCTGTCAGTCATTATCCGTTCAATCAACAAGAACATTTGAAGGAAGAAACAGTGCTCCAACTTGACCACAGAAAGACAGCTGACATGCTATTCAGTCAGAATTGTCGTTGTTCTAATACAACGTATGTTTTAGAACGTTACCATGACCGATTAAGATTGAAACCGTTTATGGCCCGTCCTCACGATCGCTTAACTTCTTTTAAAAGTGCTATAAATAAAAACTGAATTATGATGTTTGCCTCGCAATTCTGTTTGTTATTTAACATGCAGTTGTAGTTTTATAATATCTCCGTTTTAAACTTTTGTACAATTTTAGGGACGTTTTGATCTTGATTAAAATTACCGCAGTCTTCATTATTTAGTGAAGCGCTATCAAAATGTCTGTTACTGTCATTGTATTTAGCACTGCGCAATTGTAGCGCGAAGGAGAACTAGGAGGGAGGATTTCCCTACTCCGGGCATACCTTCCCCATACTCACTGTAGCAGATCTTAACTGTTACAGATAAACTACCTTTTTAGTCATCAAGGGGTTTGCAACCGTTAATTGAAGGATAACACAAACTTTCCTAAAATATTTGTCCTTGAAGAAAGGTCAAGAAGCTTGAAGAAAAGAGTGTTTCTACCGTTTAGCGTTGTGCTTATACTGGAGACACAATTACACAGAGTTAAACTGATCGAAACATTGTGTTTACAACTGCATATTATACTATATATTATATATATAATGGGAATAATGACCATACTTTTGGACCTATATAAATTTAGATACTATATTTACTTTTTACTATTTGCTAGCATTACAGCCGAAGGATTACATAGAGGTTTTCTAATTCTGTACTCATTGTTATTAGATTCTGCTTTACGGGTTGAGTGGCTACACCTCCGGCGAACAGCCTACTACACAAAGAAACGTTGAAATTGCAGCAGTGCTGAGTTGAAATTGAAACCCTCAATCATGCAAATCAGGACAGTTCAAAGCCTGTACGACTTTCCTGAGAGAACACACTGAGGGTGTGTACTGAACACTGATGATCCTAATATCGTTCTAACTACAACCTTAACCTTGTACTGCTTTCAGTTAAACTTTGTTCAAAGGCAATACGAAGTATTGTGGATTAAAAAAGGTGAATCCTTCAACACAAATCGATAAAACCATTAATGTTTTCAAGCTGAGATGCACCATTCCCGTTGGTAACTGATTCAGGCTATTTTCTGCTGCCCAGTTGAAGGGGACTAACATGATCAGTGGTACACGAAGGAGATAAATCACAACGTATGCTCCATAGGTTGTTTCGCTAACCGTAACTGCTTGGTTGGTCAGCCCCAATTTCGGTATTGAGTATTATCTCGCTTCTTTGTAAACTTGCCATATAATTTGGTTAACAGTTCTCTGATAGTTTAATCCAATGTTTGATGATAGAACGGATCCGTCATCAGTTATAAACAAATTACTAAGATAAATATTGTCGACTTTTTGCCGGCTTGGTAATTATCATTGAAAGGTGTTTGGTTTGGAGCTGAAGGAACTTTGACACGTGTTTGTTGTCCTCTGGTGTTGTGAATTTGTTTGGCTATCTTTATAAAGTACTTAGTTTGTGTGTGGATGGTGCTGATCAGGTTCGCGCTCCTTGATCGTTTGGGACGATATTTTGAGGCGAGAAAGGGATAGAAATGTCCGGTAGAAATCAGACCATTCATCAGAATGGTCCACATACGTGGAAATGTGCTGATGTGAGTTAAGATTCTTTGGCCAAAAGCAAGTTTAACTGCAAGCGTTTCTTAATTCGGTTCTGCCCTAAAGCAACATTTCAGCTCCATGTATCAGGGGCAACTTTAGTTTGCTGGTATGTTAGCATGTGGTTTCATAAACTAAAGACGTGTAGTTAAAACGCAATTAGGAATACAGCAAGCTACCATCATGGACCTTCAATAGTTTGATCGAGTAGTTGTTGCTGCTGTAGTTGCAGACAATAGACACAGCAAGAGCCCAATGTAGGTGTTTGCAAAGCATTGTGTTTTGCTGAAACTCAGCAGTGCGTTTTCGTTTAATTTTGGTTTTATTTTGTGTAAATTGGCACGCGTCAGGGCCTCAGTTACCGAGGGGTTATCGTCGAAATCTTGAGAATAAACAAGGCAGTTTACAGTTTGGGTTAAAGTATTTGAAATGAAACACTAGTTTACACGTGTTATGCCATATTCTGGAACACAATTCTTCTATAGTCTTAAACATGACTTCGTTGTTTTGTTCACAACCTTTCTAGAACGTTTGTCAAATCGATCTCGTTATTATGTGTTCAAACGCGATCTTTAGGCCACAGATTTCCGTTTTCGCACTGTTATCGTTTCTTAATGGTTAACCTCAGTTTTGTGAATTACAGTTTCAAGAAAACGTAGTGAGGCAGTGAACCTGTCCGTAATGACAACCTAGGGTCTCTATACCGTGAGACGAGAGGAACTTTAGTGTTATAAAGGAAGATTTCCTCATTCAATACGCAGTCATCGAATGCAGCGGAACTGAAGAATCACGCGCGCGATATATGTATTTATCAGAGTATTTCTACTGAAAATCAACCGTTAATTACATATAATCAAACACAACAAAGCATAAAAACAGACTTACCATATTGCTGAGGCTCTGGGTAGTATTCGAAACTTGCTGGTGGAAAGTTCATTGTGTTCGTGGAATAAGGCGGCATTCGTCCAAAGATACCAGCCATCTTGTGGTCTTCCTTTGCTCTTGCGTTCTCTGACAATGGATGAAAATAACTCATTCAAGTATTTGACCCTGCTACATCAAATATCTGTGTTCTCTCATGCACTCTTGTACAGATCGAGACTCCCCAGACCTGTGACATTGTCAATCAGCGCACTCATTAACGATTAATGAAAACAGAGCAACACATTCTTTGTAAACGAGCGATCATTATAATTATTGCAGACGAGCATTTAACCATAATCCGCTGTTAAAACTCGATAATGTGGCTAAAATTAAATGATGACAGATTTCGTTGTTTTAATCACGGACAACTAAGACTTTTATTATTTGGACCTTGCAACATGTATTGCAAGTCATAAACATACTCACAGAGGGAGCCCAAATAATCTCAGCTGCTCGTTATCTTACTCTCCTTGTTTCGTGCAGACTGCGATGTTAACTTACCTGGGGGCGTTATAACATAATACTGCATGGTAAACGCGGGGTCAACATGCCATCATAGAGCCATTGCCTCACAGTAGGCAAGTTTGCTGATTGGCTAATTTTGGTGGCGAAAGGTATATGGGGAAGGATCACTGTGACGCCTTCTAGTATTTCTCGGCATGACTCGATCACCTTCACAACATTATAATTTATATGTCAAATTATTGAAACGTCAACTCCAGGCAAACAAAGTTATCGTAGAATAGCTTGTGGCTTGAGAGTGGTCTAAGTGCGATGTATTAGTTGCCTAGGAAAAGTGTGACTCTAGAACATACAATGAACTTGAACACGTCGTGGTCTGGACAGATTTAAAATATATGTCAGCAATTAAACTTAACTGAGGAAATCATTAGCTCAGCCTTCTAAAATCTCACGCAAGAGTCAGCTAGAAACACGTGATGGTCGCACTTAATGAATCATGGGCTCCAGCTCGACGTGGCCAGGACGTAACTTGCCCTTTATATCAAAAGTGATGTTCAAGGTTTAACAGGTTAGCTTTAAAACAGATTGTGGAATTATACTCAGGTGTTCATTTAAAAACAATGACGAGCTCTGCCCAGTTTTGCTAAATAAAATGAGTAAAATTCATTGGGAGCACTCCTATCTTCCTAGCCTAAGTCTAAGACGGAACCAGCGTTTTCACTGATGTTCAGTAGACGGCAGTAAACAAGTGATATAAATAACACAGCAATAATATCCACGGAATTCAATGGCTTTTTATAGATAATTTGATTGCTTTTGCTATTTACATATTAACTGGTTTGTGCAATGAAAAGTTATCGTTAAACAGGATTTCTATTCAGCATTTCCTTTCCGCCATCTCTCAAGCACTTGAACATTGACGCCATTCAGACAGTCCCTGCTTCATTCATGACCCAACCTATCTTTATTTATTTTACTAAAAGGCTACACAGCGAAATATATTCCAAATCGACTTTTTCTGATCAATATATCCCGCCCAATATCGAGTTTTGTTTCCATTTTGGGCTTCTGTATCAGCGAGAATGTGTGCAGTTTTAGCCAACATAGAGCTGCTCTTGAACTCTCAATTACACCAGTTCCCCCATGAAGGAACGGTTCAATAGTTCACAATAAGAAGCAAGTCACTAAGTGGAGTTTACTTATAAAATATATTGCGTCAGTCACGCCTCAGGTTTTGTTATCAATGAAAACTGATGTATATAATGATAAATTGACACACTGATTTAAACCCCGATTGAACGGAGTTGTCTCCATTGTAATCACTTGCAAACTGAATGAAGTCCAACAACTCATTGCTTGTGCTTGATAAAAGGAAAGTGCATTTGGATTCTAATCATATTTTCCGTCGTAAGTATAGCTGATTAATATTCTGCCATATCTAGCCACAGACCACTTTGGCTGAATTTAGTAGGTGGGTGTGGTAACACTCAGTGCTTTTTCTCAGTTAAAAATTCCAATCTCAATGCCATTGAGATTGTACTCACGACGTACTGAATATTTCAAGTGTCAAGTCTTGATCGTGACACTCTCATGACACATTCTAAAAGCAGGCTAGAAACCAACGTATACCAAAGAACCAAAGTCTCTCTCTCTCTATATATATATATGTATATTCCAATGGCGCAACCCACAGAAACCTCAATACGTTTTCACAAGCTCCTATCATTCTAATCAGTTGTTCCATAATGTTAATTAGTTGAAGAAACTATCGATCCAGACCTCAGTCTAAGCCAGTATTATGCTCATGTCCTATTTGTATTTCCGTGATATTTGATTCAGTTTTCTCAAACCGCAAGTTCACCATAGATATGTTCCAGAAAATGGTTTCTGGGTGATAGAACAGAATGTGAGTTTTCTTGCACATATAACACCGATTTTTGAACATCATTTATTGACAGATTTCCATTAAAACAATGACCCCATAACAACATAGTTGCTCAAAGCTTTCATGAGGTTTTCAGGGTTTCAGTGAAAACCTGCACCTTGTTGTCTTCATTGATTGTTACAATGTATCGATTAAACTATTGTATTTGAAAATTAAACTAATTAGTTTTTCATATATTAAAATATCTGACGTGGATAGGGAAGGTTAGTCGAGACGTGTCAGGTGAAAAGCTTAGATAGACTAACGGGACCGAAAAGTTGTGCTTTGTTGCTATACTGATAATCCGTTGTTTTACTGAGATGGCTCAGTTTATGGCAGATTTAAATAGCACCGTCCAGGTTTACTGCGGACGTATAGAGTAATAAAAAAACAATATAGGAATAAAGATAGTTGCAATGTTTTAAATTCTCATTATATACAGCAAGGTTTGAACGTACGGCCATGACCGACACACTGGTCAGTAGAATAGGAAAATAAAATATGGTTTACATATGCAGCACACACGTACATAGAACAGGCCAAAAGTGCCAGGCTGCCAAGTGTCTACTGCTAACAATATTATATACTTACCTGCAGCAGTGCACTAGTTTGAAATCGCTGACTCACTGACAAAATGTATCTGTTTCTTATTAAAACACAACTTTGCTCCGCAAGTATTCTAGTGCGTGGTACACAAGCTGTGCCGTGTTCTCCCCCGGACGGGTGAATATCTACGGAGCGAGCTGAACAGTTTCCTCCGTATAGCGACGCCACGCTAGGAGAGCAGTATTGTCCCTGTGAGAGACTGGCAGGCAGGAACTCATTAGTCAAATTAGTGATATTCCAATTCCGCAAAAGATTGATTCTCTTCAATATATACTTGTAAATCAGTTTGTGCATGACTGCCTTCTCCCTCACCTGTAGAATATAGCTCGCAAAACCCTTTTACGCAGTCCTATATTTGCAAGAGTGTTTCTAAAATACTGAAGATGCCAACATTTCGTAGAATTCATGTGAAAATTCATACGCAAAATCAAGCAGTTCTACTTATGAACGCCCTTCCAAATTGTTTCCAATGTTGGACTTTTGACTTTTGTTTTGAGTTGTCCTTTCGTTTGCATTACTACCTTGTCGGTGATTAACCTTTTCAAGTATTTTCGTTTTCATCTTTGTGACACGAAACCAAACATTACCGCAAGGAGTCAGTGTACAAACTGATAGATGGTAGAGTTTATCTTCGCCTTGAAACGATGCTAGTCTCTTCTTTTGTAAAATTGATTCATTTAACCATTATTTAAAGGTATATCTCCTGTGTGTGAGCTGGCTTTGTGTCACTGAGAGATTACGGTAGACATGCAAGGGAATCTGCAGTAGCGAGAGTGAGATACTAAACAGAACCAGGCTTATTTTAGTATATAGTTCCAGTGCCATTATTGTTTTTGTTTTATTTTAGGGCGGTTTTTCATAAAATCAAACTAGTTGTAAAGAATATCAATGCAACTTCGAAATTATGAATCTGACAGAAAGTATAATCCCAAAACCGTCCGCGTTTCAGTGATTCTGATTGAGCTAAAGCGGTGACTTCCCCACATATTATTTTTACATTTTTAATCTTATACGGCAAAGCTTCTCACAAAGGAAAGGATAATTTCAAAGCTATTTTAAATAATATATATTAAAAATCATCATTTTAAGTTTCTCCTTTTGAAGATTTGTCTTCTAATTCAGTAGTTTCTTTGCCATTGGATTTAAGAAGGAATTCGCGTGAGTGTCTTTGACAACTTCGCATCCGGCTTAAGTCTCTCTGTTTGTTGTTAGAAATTACCAGAATGTTTCTTTATATACTTAAGTATTTTTTAGAATCCAAAGACCATGCAACTACAAATAAGAATAAAAAAATTGCACATAATTGCCAAAATATTTTTGTGTGCTTTGTTCCGAACTGTTTCATTTCCCATCTAATCAGTCCATTCACGTCTTCACAGAGTTTCCACGGCAGCTATTGTTGAGTTTCAACTTGAGAAAAGTACAGCGTAGTTTTGCTGTTATGGCAGATTTTATATCAATTATTCGAGAATTCATTGAGACTGTTGCACTGAATAGGGACCAATATTTTGTTGAAGCAACTGAAGATCCAACCTTTCTTTTCTATACACGTTTAACACGAAGTAGAGAATCTCATTTGACTGACTATTCCTAAATATCCGAATAGTGTCACCAGAAAAAATATTATTCAAGGTGTGACAGGAACTATATATATATTGAAAGTAAGTCAAAATATTAAATTACTCAGGATTATAATCACCGAGCTAGACAGTGACTTTGTTATGTAATTTAGTATTCTTAACCGATATGTTGAGAAAAGTCAAAAACAGATTTGAACTAGTATTAGTATATTATTATTCAAATATTTAAAGAAATCGAAATAATTTTTCTTACTATTTTTTTTCCCCTTTCATATTTTCTTGTAACCTTTGAGAGTATAAATAAAGTTAATCTTTGTTGTTACATAAGCGAGGTATGGCACACAATATTGTTATATGGTGTATGATATCATATTATATAATGTCTATGAGTACACTATCGTTCATGTCACTTGTGTGTTCCTTATACGTTAGTATTAGATAGTGGAGGCTACAGATTGCTTAACCTAACCTTAGTCCTAACTCTAGTCCTAACTCTAGTCCTAACCCTAGTCCTAACTCTAGTCCTAACTCTAGTCCTAACTTCAACCGTAACCATTCCTACTCGTAAATATATTCACTGGCAACTGAGAAACACCTTACTAGCAACTCGCACACTCATTTTCCTTTGAGCTCTTAAGATATAGATTGCTTAATATCGTGAACTCTTTTTTCATCACAGTCTAGTGATACTCGACTCTAGCTACAAATTGTATTTGAAAACACCATAACTTCCAAGAAAAGTAATATTTTAACTCTTGTGGTGTACTACAAAACGTCTAAGATACATAAGCTCACTTTAAGGAATTCAGATTACACAGCGTACATGAAGAAAACGAGTTTATACATTCACTATATTTTAGTTGAGCAATCGAAGACATTTATGTAAAATTTGGATTGCTCAGGAGATAACGAAACGTCCTCCTTTCCTTCCTAGTCTCAGCTGGTGCTAGGCCATTGTGCCATCAGTTTGTTGTTCTCATCCCATTTTCGGGACAAATATATAACAACGAAATATTAATCTATTTTGTCAGCTCTAGCTATACTGACCTGCAATATAAGACTACAAACTTGTCAAGTAATATCCTCATAACTTATTGAAAAACACCTCAGTGCAGTCTGCATTAGAGGTTGAATAACTTAGCTTGAAGAAGGCTTTAAATATGAAACGGTGAAACTCGGTATTCTGATAAAACGTTCTTCCGTTAAAATTCAATAATGCCAAGAAGTTGAAGAGGGCTTAAAATCTCCTTCCGTCAATCCTTTATCCCTTTCTAGCCCACCTGCAAACCATATTCACTACAATGTCCACACTCGGTCAGTAACTTATTGTAAGTTTTGTGCCATTGAAATCAAAGCAAATTTCATATCAGCGAGAGTGCTACAAGAGAAGAGGCAACGCCCCCTGCGTCCTCTCTCTTCTCAGGGAAGTAATAATTGCAATTGATTATCTTTCTACCTTTATTGTTATTCAGTGACTTACCGCAGTCGCCGGAAGATTTGAGTGATAATTGTACAAGCATACATAAGTGTCTGGTGCAGCTACTTACTGAAGAAACAAAATTAAGCCATAATTCTGCTCAGTATACACATAGCGGATACTTTGGATTTGTTTCAGATGTTTATGATCAGTTATATAAGCCGTAAGCACCCTCATTTGACTGTTTCCACCAGCATAATAGCAGTGAAAATGAATAAACTTGTGACAATATGAAATCCAAAATGTTCGCAGTCGAAAGACCTGTGCTGAAAAGAATGTGTTCTCCAGCCGTTATTTCAACAATCGATGATAAATTACTTGTCTAAAATTACCGACAGGGCCTGGAATAGCTACAGCTACAATGGCATTCCGCACTCTTGTGTTGGTATTTGATATTTCACTGGTTTGGCAGAAGAGAATAATATGTAAAGAATATATCATACGTGTCCTGTCAAGAAATTGTTCTCTCTAACCTGCATAACATCAATTTTCTGCAGAATAACACCCACTTATCAGGTCATAAATTGCCACTAGGAACAGACCTGCAAGATAGTCATATTTTGGTAGTTTCACTACTAATTTTTTTCTGGAAACAAAACCAAAAACGAATTTTTTTTATGGATCCAAGTTAACGAACAAGCAGTTTGTTATCTTCCGTGGTTATGTTGTGAAATTCCTTGCCCTTGGAACTTCTATACACAAAACCTCAAATAATTATCACAGGAAACGACAAGAAGAACAAAGACAATTGGCAGCGCGGAAACACGTGGATGAAACCCATGCTTTCACAGCAAGATCTTTGTGATGACCTAAATCACTTCGTCATTCATTTCCGACTTTTATTTTTCAAATTCCAAACCCAGTTTTGAATTCGTCAAGTTTAGCGAAACGCATCGACTCGTTTTAACTCCAGACCAACACGATCTGATGGTAAACAATGATACCATTTGTCAAGTCTTTTGATAATTTTTTGTCACTTCTCAGTTTGGCGGGAAAGTGACAGTTTCAACGAGGCAGTGTCCTTGCTGGCACATCCGTTTCCTGTCATCTGGTCAGCCAAACAGCTATTTCATGCAAATGAATCACAGCTAGTCACTATAGGATTATTTCGCTTGGGGAGAGCATTAGAAATTTCAATTATTTCGAATGCAAAGGACATGCTAAGCACTCCAGGCATATACTTTTTCCAGGCGCAAATGTTGTTTCTCTTTTGCCTAACCAGCAACGAGCCTCTATGGATTGTCAAGCAGAAGACAGAACATGGAGTCTGCCTTATTGATATTTCACTGATTAGATCTTATCCTATTAGTAATGTAAATGGCTATTTTCATCACACGCGCTCACTTATCAGTAAAAAGAGGTAAAAGATGGATTCTTAGTAAAGTTTCTGATGGCTGTATTGATTGCGGTTGACAAACCAGAGACGGGGGCTTATTGTGATCTAGTTAGCTGGGCGGAGCTATACGATTATAGCTAAGTACCAACCGAAAGACTCAAACAATCGTTCCAGTTGCCTAAACGTTTCTATCAATATCTGGTTTGCATACATAACAAAATGTTTATATAGGTCTCCGCAAGGCTGCCTTTGCTTAACAGAGCTATGAGGGTGATTCGCTTCATAAATTAATGGTATCAGTACAATGTTTAACACGTTCAAATTCCATCCCCTTGTCATAACTTTGTGTTCACATGGTTTCTATCACATCACTAAATCACAAGATGTTCTTTCATGTCTAAATTTATCTGAAGACGGTTCCTGGTGAATACAAGATATATGGCCGCTGATATTTCTAATATTTCACTTCGGGTCACACGTGTCGCATTTTACAAATGTTAACAAAGAAAAATTGTACATAACTAGCTGGGCGTCATTGTTTCTGCTCAACCACAAGGCACAAGTAATAAATTTACTACGCAAATCCAATCAAGTTCATCCGAATATTGATTCGCAATTTAATACCGGCTCGCAGAGCAAATAGCTCGATCGTGCACCTCCCACTATATACAATAAAGGAACATATCAGTGAGCCAGCCAGATTGATTTGCCAGGGAAGATTAGCTTCACATGTATTTCTTGGGGTTTATGAAAGAAAGCAGATTCTTTGAGGTTATATTCATTTGATTTTCAGTATCGGAAGCCAATTAGGTCAGAAGAACAATCTGATAGACAGAAAGTCGTGTTTCTCTTTGATTATACAATGATCCGGGAGCGCTGTCTATATTCTTATATAAAAGAAAATGGAAATCGAGATGAAAGTTTTACTTTGATTTAATTAATAGCTTCGTGAATTGCTTCGTGAAATTCAAGGCAGATACACAAGTACAGTTCAATTTTTAGTCATTTTAAAAATTAGACTTCAAAATCAAGATTTCCAGAGCTTCATTTGGTTTATTGTTGGCTCTGGCGTTCAGCTTTTACTAGCAACTGCACTGCCACTGGCACTGGAGTTAGAGTTTCTCCTATTCCATTAAAAAAACATAGCAATAAAATGAAAATACTCTCCGAGATCAGATGGTACTTGAAGTGCTGAGAGGTAAAACACCAACACCAAACAAAGGATATTGAAAGGTTTTGCTAACTGGCAAAAATATTGAACGTGTAAATTGTGGTTATCCGGCAGAAAATAGCCTGAAGGTATTTTAGTTCTCGGGTGGTCTGAAGTATCAAAATCATGGTATTCTGAAGTAAAAGAACACACATCTCGAGCGTGACGAGCTAGCGGATTGAAATAAACACCAACTAAGACTACAAACTAACACATATCATGCTTCTCTACACATTTTGACAACACAAATCACTCAGAAACTAAACAAAGTCGGTAGAGCTTCAGATCACCAGATGGCTTTGCAGAGCAGGGCGTAAGGTTATTCACTTTGTGCACTGTACTTTCATTTCTTGTTCTTCGCTTGTTTACTGCATTGATCTCAACGTTTTAGACAGCAAAACATTTACAGGTTTCCATTGTTGTGGCAATAGGTAGTGCAGACACAACCGTCTAACCTGACAGAGGCACGGGTTTATTATAAAGACGGACGCCCATTATGATTATGTTCTTCGGTTTGCAAATATACCTCGATTCTCTAATTAATATTATGCGGTTCGCAGCATGCTAGGGCTCTCGCACTGAGCGAATAACTGAAGGCAAAGAAAGCATAATTACTGCACGGAAGGTACAAGAACAATTTAGCAAGCATGTTTTAGCAAACACGGCAACACGGAAGAAATCGAAATGGGTGACTCTCTTGCGAGTCAGTTTGGACGCTGGAATATCACTCATTGATTGGGTATGGACATCTTTTGAGAAACAGCGGCAGCAAACGATATCGCATAAGATAACTTTAGCCTCTCATTATCAAGAAAAGGTATTTATCAGTGGTTCTTGTGATCAGTTGAAAGATCAGGAATTGATTACGTACCTGTGTCTGTATCGAAGCTGTGTTTGTACAAAGTGATAGCACTTAGATTTGATGGCCACCGACCCAAATCGTATGTTCAGTCAATTGTTACGGGATCAAACCGCTGGTTCTGTTGCTTCCAGTGCTGGCTTCCTCTCAACTGTGTGTTCTAAAAGAGAGAAATGTCTTCATTTCCTGTTGCCTTATTGTAATTGAACGTTGCTCTTGACTGATTTCACAAAAATTAGCCTGAACCGGGTCGCTTTTTATGGCAATTGCCGTGAGTGGGCGAGGGATGTTATGTTCAACAGCACAGGGTGCCGGTCGGATACCAAGTCCGGTGCTGACTAATTTATTTCGAAGTGAATTCTGGAAATGCCTTTTTATTTCCTACGGTTATGAGAGTGAATAAAGGACTCATATGACCTCCTATTGTTTTATAGCAAATCAGCGACTTACGTTCGCATGTGGGCTCGGGGCTTTCAAATCAACTCTTAAATTAGGGTCGTACCTCAGACAAAATAAATCAGGTTAATTTAATGTTGGGTAAATCAATTTGCAAAGTCTTACTTGAACATTTGTCATGAACCAGGACAGCAGTTGCCAGAAAGCCTTTATCACATTAGTCCATCTTTGCATGACTATTTCGTCATTATTAGCATGAGAAAAGGTTTGTTTGTTGGTTCTAAAATGGGCCTGGCTCTTCTTCGTTTCCGGCAAGCACTTTGGAGCACGTCACTTTGCAGGCTCGTTTTCTTCCCAAAATACTCAAGCGCGTGTGACTCCGTTATATAATAATTTAGTAAGAATTGAATTTGTGAGAAATCCCGAAATCAAACTCGATTACAAACTGTTGTTATCTCCGTACCCTGGCTGTGTTAGACCAAATATTGTCAATTAGTTATTTCGCATGTAGCTCTTTAAAAAAGATATAATATACATTTGGTCAATACGCGCTGGCTGACAGTATTACCAATAACTTCCAACTTCTCAAAATTGGAGCACTTGAGCTAATTTGCGTTGTGCTTGTATCATAGTAGCGCCTAATTAAAAGTTTAATTATTCGCAAGGAAGGCAAAAAGTTTCCCTTAATTTAATGTTCACGTCAAACAATTTATCATCTTTGACTTTAGCGCTGTTTGCGAGTTTTACTCACTTCACTCAAAGTAAACAACCTCGGCCTTGTTATTCAAATTTAAAATTTGGCACTGCCGTATGAAACTTGATAAATTAGAATTTTACGTATGTGATATAAAAAGAAATAAATAAAGAAACCATTATTGGTAAATTTTTCTTAGAGATAATTTAATAAGAAATTGTAAAGCAAGTAATCTTTTCTAAATATACCGCATTCCAAGTTGAGGATATAAATTTTGATTCGGAACTTTCCGCAGTCAATATCAATCTCCATCAAATAGTGCGGGGTATTTGAAGACCGTGCCTCTATACCGGTCATAGTCAGAAAGTGTTTGGAAATCATGCCTTTATAGAATTCATTAGTAAGCGTGGAGCAGACAATGATTCAGTGATCTTGTGCAATCAGGGAGTACTACTTTATATTTGGGAAGTGCCGTCTCTAATTATTTTAAGAATTCTGATTAAAATATTGTGCACAAAGTGAATTTCGTTAGCTACGAAAAGCAAATATTCTTGAAGTTACCTATGTGAAATTTCGTGGATTATTGACTGACCAGTTAACAAATGAAAAATAGATGTGAATTCTCATGATAATTCATTAACTCTCTCAGATTTGGTCTTTCATGGTTCTTCTTTAATAGGACCGATAAGGTTGGAAAAGTATGCTGCCATCTTGAAAGGGAATATCATTTTTAAAGTTATGTAGCCATACTTGGCGTGCTTCAATATGATAAATCATATTTGGTACCGTTGGCTTTGTACTGCTGTGTTCAGTCTTAATATCACAGCGTTTGTTCAGCCTGAAGGAACGAACTTTATTTTCGCCGAGTACAATAAGTGTAATTTAAGAGAGTATATACTTTTCGAAAGCTGAACATAAAACAGACCACAAGCAGTAAAGAACATCCCCTGTAATGCAACACCAATTTGTGTGTGATAACCGGGTTGGGTGCGTACCTATAACAGGCTCCTTTGTCAGTCCTGCGTCATTACCAAGTTATAACGGCACCAAGCACTTTCATATTTGCCTTGCACTGTACTGATACAGCTTGGGTTTCTTCTTATCTTTCTTATTAGACATGTGTCATGTTGTTGCTGTAAAAGTGACAGGAAGGTGTGCTGTGTAAGCTAGCTATCGAGTGATATACCTACACCTATACACCCCAAACTTTGTCCATACACTTGAGAACACAAACACAACTTCTGCTTCTTTGTCTTGGGAACTTTTATTTGGATCAAGTTATTGAAGTTTGGCCAAGCTGCACGATATCAGATATGACTCGCCTTGAAAAATATTTTAAAACGTTTTGTAACAAAGAAGAAAGTGAAAACGTGCATGACCATTTGTAAAGAGGATTATCAACATTTTGTGAGCCGGATATGTTTGTCTGTTAGTTTGGTTTGCTGACCTTGCACATCAGACAAATACACTTTATGGTCCTTTATTGACGAAGAACCAGGTCCAGATTATACCCCATGCATTGCCTGGTCGTGATTTGCAGAAGCCTTTGCCTTTGGCTTTGATAATATTATTATTAATACTTCAGACAGCTCTCTTCGTTCAGTTCCTAAAGGGACAGAGACCAATGCTGAGCTTGGATCATGGAAGGAACGTGTATACAAGATGTTGTCACTCCGGATTGACTTTAACTTGGTCGGCAGCAAAATTTGAAATTAATATTTCCTTATCTTTGTGTTCACTTCAACCCTGAACGAAGCTAGAGTTGGCGCCGTGAATACTTGATATAAAGAAATAGAGTTCGTTTGCCCAGTTTTCGACCCAGTGGATTTTAATTCTGCCCCTAGAAATATAGTTGATTCTGTTAATTTTGAAGGTATCTAAGTTGTTTTACATGCTCGTTGAAGACAAGCATTTGAAATCTCATGGGGGAAAACAATATAAGACATTTATTACCTCCTCTGAGCTCTCTGCCAACAAACCAAATCAGTAACGCACACAAAGTGGCGGCATGTAAGCCATTGTGTCGACCGACCCTATACAATGCCAGTCAATGCATATTTCTAACTTGCTCAAAATAACTACATCGCCGAATTGCTTTAGAAGAACACCAAAACTAGATCCTTCGTGTGTGTTTGCATTATAAATAACCGTTGTGTATACAAATCTTGAAAATATAAACAATAAGCTAAAGCCTGCAGTCTGCACCTAACACAGAGAACAGAACCTGAACTAGAACAAAACCCTACCTCTGTTAAATTCACTCTGCCCTTCTTTGAATTTGATTGAATACTTAATAACTTCTCCAGATGATTCCCTGTAATTCCACTCCACCTTTATTTAAGCGCAGCTTTTTACAGTAAAGTTGGTACAGTTAAAACTACACTGATTATTCTGCTGCAGAACTGGCGGAAGGGATGAAACCATTGTATGTTGAGTGTATAGACTGTAATGTAAAGAAAACATCGAGTCTGTACATGTGTGAGATGCCGCGTGCCGCACATTTGGATAAAGGGACAATGCAGATTCAGTACAATACTCCACACAGCGCCTTCCTGTCGCACAAGCACTTTCGTACATATTCAGCGATTTCTTTGATTATATAAGTTTCTGTCTTGTTTACATGCTAGACAAAGCAAAACCTTCAAAGAATGACAAACACTAGCCAGTTTACACAAGTGCAAATTTTGATTACATTTTCCCATATAAAGATTGTAACCTTCAAGTATCAAAGATTTTCTCAAACAAAGTATTAAATCTTAGTATTTTTGATAATCAATTTATTTGAAAGCCATCGAAACATTTGTGTGTGACATAGTTATGAAAAGGAACACGTCTGTATTCAGTTTACAAACAACTATGAAGATGACGTCATCGTCAGCTCAAATTTTGTCTTTGACCTTTCATTCTGGAGCGAAGGAACTCGCACATGTCAAGGAAGTTCCTTTGAATATCATGTCGTCACTTTTAAAAAGAATGAGCTGAAATGTCGGTTTTCTGACCTTTTGTATTTTTAATACAGACATAAGAGTTAAAGGTCTTATTTCTACTGTTTTAAAAACAGACATTCCAACTTCTATTTCACTTTGAAGCGAAATTTCGTTATTCGAAACAGACCGAATAAATATATCACCAACAATTATTTTAATAATGCCTACATCTTTCACTTACTACAATTCTACCACTGGTTTAAATTGCAAATAAAAGACTTTCAGTCATTTTAATTAAAAGTTTATTTTGCACCG
Source organism: Epizoanthus scotinus (assembly GCA_024757865.1). NCBI lineage: Eukaryota > Metazoa > Cnidaria > Anthozoa > Zoantharia > Epizoanthidae > Epizoanthus > Epizoanthus scotinus. The sequence goes on along the minus strand of JANUFV010106132.1, from coordinate 23,835 downwards.
TCTTTTCAACTTGCAACGAAAATAGCTTGGGTAATCAAGTCCAAACTGCTCGATATGCAGTTTATAGCCAATTTATATTCTAATATTTTTAAACGTTTCAGGTAAAAAAATTGAGCTGGTCTGCTGCTGAGTAAAACTGCAAAATATCAAAAGTAATATTTTCCGATTTCACAAAGCAAATCCTCTGTCGGTTTAATTATTTCATACGTTGACTGAGTCAGTTCCAATCACTGGCTCAATTACAGTAAGCAAGTCCATAAGAACTGGTATGTTAATAGTAATTTGTTAGATGCCAACTGGCCGACTAAAATAATTGAGTGATAAGATTTATACTGTTTGCATTTCAGGGTTGGAGATTAGGGTTTTAACCAGTGGTTCAAAAGATTGTATATTACTGTTGCAAATCTCCATCTTAGAGCTCATTGTATGGAGTGTCTTGCTAATACTTTTTACCCTTTCAAAACAATTTCAAGAAATAAAACAAAACAACAAGAATAATTTCACACGTGATTGGCGACTATATGCCCATCATGAGATGTCATGTATTTGAGTTACAGCTTTTTATATTCTCTGAACTTTATTAGAGCCATTGACGACCAAATCACTGTGCAAATTTTCAACGTACTTCCATTGTCCCGATTTCCTCGTTTCTAAAAAGTCCAGGCAGTAGCATGCGACAAAACAGAGGCTGTAATGAACTATAGCAAATTTAGTTTTACTATCTCGTGTTCTTAACGTATAAAGTTTTGCCTTTGACAACCTCCCATTATGTAGCATATCTGTAAATTAAGTATTGAACAATTTTAAAAAATAATAATAAAAAAATAAAATAAAAAATCTCTGAGTCGTGTTCTTAGCTTTGCCTTTCATGAACCTTTTAAATATATCTAATATTTTCAAAGATATCACTTTTGAGATGTATCTTATCAATCGAAGTAAAGACAGTGTTAGTATAAGTTACTTTTTTGTTTGAAACTACACGACGTGTTATATAGTTTAATGGCCAATGTACATCTTGAATATTTATCGATATCTAGTCACAGAATGTCAGTCAACAATATATACAGGAGACTTTTCAATATATACCGGAGACATTTTTTTTATTGTGGAATTAGAAGAGCAGCATTTGTTGTACAAGTTGCCAGAATTATATATCGTTCGTGTTAGATTTGAAGACATTTTTGCACGTGGTTCCGCAAGGAACAAATATTCTCGTAAATTTGAAATATTACTTCGAATCGCAAACAATCGCTAGTATGAAGTCACATTTTCATTGCATGTTCACGAAGGTTGGCTGACGTGAATATTTACACCTGTGGTTTTCTTCTATCTTTTTGGTCTTTCTCTTTTTTTTTTCTTTTTTTTCTTTTTTTCTTCTTTTTTTTTTTTTTTTTTTTTGTTATTTTTTTGTTCTTTCTATTTTTGTGCCCTTGCTACGCGTTTCGACACATCGGTGTCCTTTTCAAGCGAAGAAAAGAAGAAAACCAAAGAGGAGTCAAATCTTTGTTGTCACAGGAAGATGGTTTCGTAATTAAACAATGTGAACTCACCAGTTCTTTAAAGTATTCCAGTCGCTTTTGCGATGTTGTTTCGACATCTAAAGGCGCGTTTTTTTGGAGTACTCCAAGAAGGATTTCGCGTTTGTTTGGGCTCTTGCGACTGCTAATTTTAGCAATTTTCAGGAATCTTATTGAACATATATACAACTATGATGACAACAAATGTTCTGCAGGAACACAAAGTTACAACTCAAAAATGTCAGAAAATGGTTCCTCTTTAATCATTTTGGTCAGGCAAAGAATTGTGTTTGAGAGGATAGGTGCAGCTATATATCTCTGTTTACAGCGAGTGCACCAATACCGACCATCCATTGATCAGACTCAACAGTTTGTTAGAATTACTGAGAACATTTACTGGTCAAGTTCAAGCACCGTTAGAAAGGAACTCGGGAACTTCCATTTAAATTGGGTTTATCCACTACTTCAGAATTACAAACAAAAACTGCCACTAACTTGATTGATGTGCCATTAAGAGCTTTATGGTTTCGTCTACTGGTTCATTATTGGAATGTACATATCAAGAGCTGTCATTTGAGTAGTCACATTTTAAAGTTTTGTCCACTGGTTGAGAATTACAACCTAATACCGGCATTATAATGTACTCATAAAGAGCTTTCATTTAAGTGGTCGCACTTTATGGTTTTGTCCACTGCTTCAGAATTACAAACAAATAATGCCACTAACTGGACTGATGTACCATCAAGAGCTGTCATTTGAGTGGTCACACTTTATGGCTTCGTCTACTGGTTGAGGATTACAAACTAATATCACCATTAGAATGTATACTCATCAAGAGCTTTCATTTGAGTGATCACAGTTTATGGTTTTGTCCACTGGTTAAGAATTACCAACTAATATCGCCATTAGAATGTACTCATCAAGAGCTTTCTTTTGAGTGGTCACACTTTATGGTTTTGTCCACTGGTTGAGAATTACATATTAATACCAGCATGAGGATCTATATATCAAGAGCTTTCATTTGAATGGTCACACTTGAGGGTTTCGTTTACTGGTTCAGAATTACCACCATTAGAATGTACTCATCAAGAGCATTCAACGATTCATTTGAGTGGTGACACTTTATGTTTTCGTGCAATGGTTCAGAATTACAAACTAATATCACCATTAGAATGTACTCATCAAGAACTTTCATTTGAGTGGTGACACTTCAGGGTTTCGTCTACTTGTTTGGTAATTATTGAACCTTTAGAAGTACTACTATTACTCACATTAGTATCCAACATCAGTACGTAGCTTTCATTTGAATGATCACACCTTGGATTTTCGTCCACTGGTCCCGGGACTAATTACAAGCTAATACCACCAACAGGATGTACTCATCAAAAGTTTTCATTTGAGAGCTCACACTTTTGGTTTTCATCCACTGGTTGAGAATTACAAACGAATACCAGCATTAGAGACCATTAGAATGTACTTATCAAGAGGTAAACTTTAATCTTTTGGTTTTCATGTCAATTTAACGAAAGTAAGTAAAAACATGGGAGGGTTCAGTTTTAGCTGTTACGTTGGGTAGTATAGAACACGTCTTAACACCGAGGGCCTGTTTTACAGGCTTATCGACTTGTGTATAGTTTATCATCGGAAGAAATCGGAGTGAGGGATCCACCACCTTTTTTGTTGAAAACAGAATGGAGGAATTTGTGTATAGTTTACCATAGAAGAAATCGGAGTGAGGGATCCACCACCTTTTTTGTTGAAAACAGAATGGAGGAATTTGCACGAGCCTACAAGATAAAGAATATATGCTATCCATCTCTTCCCCCTCCCTCTGAGACAAAGAATATATGCTATCCATCCCTTCCCCCTCCCTCTGAGACAAAGAATATATGCTATCCATCGCTTCCCCCTGTCTCTGCGAACTCCGTCTTTTGCTGTACAGTTAACGATTCAGCATTAAGTTCATTAATTTTTTTATTCATTCATCTGTTCATTCATTCATTCATTCATTTATTTATAACTTATTCATTTATTTATTTACATGGAAATGCCTTTTACCCTAATATTTAACAGTATATAACAATCCTCGTTTACATTGTTTACATTTTGCTACATTTCCACTCATTTAACTACATCAGAAGTAAGTGTCAGCATATATATCTGACCAGGTAGGCCTAGGTGCTTGTAAACTTGCTCACAAAAAGAATAAATAGTTTTACTGTACAGTGCTGTTGGAAAATTGGCGATGTTCAATCACTTTTACCAAGTCTCATTATCAAGGATAATGTCTGGGCTTTATCAAAGTTTATTGTAGTTGAAAAGATCGTTTTCTAAAATAGTTTTTGTGTATACGGTTTCCATTTCTTGTTTGTTTTCGTTACTGCAATTTGTCTTCTTTTTCCACTGAAGTGTTTTTAAACAACTGCTGATCGAGAGCCCTGTTCTTTTTCTGTAAGAAAGGTCGTGGCTCTTTATGTTTATGATACAAAATATGTCAAATTTCGGATTCTGTCAGTATAGTTCAATGATAACTTAAAACAGCTTCACAACCTGTCTATATTCGTCCATATCAAAACGTGATACGTGCAATTTTAAAATGAGAAAGAGCTAAGTAGGGCTGGAAAGGAAACGACCACTGGCACTCTACAAGCCAAGTTACCTCATAGACTTTCGTACGGTAACCGGATTACTATATTTTCTATATTATATTGATAAGAATATTTTTGTTTTCCTATAACATTGTTATGCGTGAAGGAGGGACCAGCGTTTGGAATATTCTACTTGCCAGATATGTCACATAGTGAAGGAGATGATGTACCCATGTCAATAGTTCAAGCATTTCAAAATTCTCAAAATTTCGACAAACATGCTGTTTTTAGACCGTTCATGGACAAAGATTTCATGCACTAATTCTTGTTAGTAAAGTATCCATGTAGTTGACACAGCAACTAAACTCCACTACCTAACTAGAAATTTGAAATATCCAAATTCCATAGGCTAATTCAGTATCAGATCTGCTTCAGCTCTTGCTGAAATCTGCCGTGAACCTTAAATCAATAAATGTGTACTGTAAACATCCAACTTAGCAACACTTGAATGACATTTTACTTTCAAGGCCTACGTATAACGGCAAATCGCTTTTTGTGAGTAATATACTTATTCAACTTGAGAGAAAGTGATAAATTGGTAATACAATAAAATCTTATCTCCTAAGACGACTCTAATCTCTATTTGGCACTCTCAGAGGCATTCTAATTTGATAAACTATCGTGGAGATATGGTATGCATGTGGCCATGTTCCACAGGCATACCCGGAGGCATGTAAGAACCAGTCTGACTGCCGCAATAGTATGGAGGAGGTGTCGCCATGAAGCTTGGTGGGGTCCCTGTGCTCATGACTCTAGAATTGCTAAGAACGTGAGATGGCGAAGGGTAACTTGGAATTGAGGTGATCACCTCACGGCCTGAAGTCCATAGCCCACTGCTACAACTCGAATACCGACAAGGAGAGGGGAGGGGCTGACTTTGCTCTTTGGTTGTGGAAGGCTTTGGTTTGGGCTTTTGCTTTGTGGTATCTCCTTTTGCCAGTTGCCTGCACTTTGCACGTCTATTTTTGAACCACACCTGTTAAATGTGAGGGACTATTAGTATTAAAGCACCCTAAACCTAGCTTATCCGTCATCTTGCAATCTCTTTAACACATTGTTTATTTTGTATCCTATGTCACAGACAGGGGATTCGATCATTGAGCGGGTTAGAATCTCAACTCGGTTTCAATTAATTGCAGATGATGTTTTGAATTGTACCTTAATACACTCCGAGACAGAGATCCCATCGCTGCTAGGAAGAGGCACTAATGATATATGTATTTAATACCACGGAATGTGCCAGTATGTCGTGATTAAGAGTAGTGCGTGTTGGATCGGAAGTGCAGGTGTTTGGGGTTCATCAAAGTCATTTGGTGTTTTGTTCTTAGCTATATAAATTCCGTGCAGACGTGAAGTACCTGATATCTTTTGGGTGACCCAGGTCGGGGGTCAGTATTTAAGGGCTATAGATATGTGCCCCATTTATCTTACAAAACAGAATACTTGATAACTCATGCAAACAAAATTATTAGGAATTTTTGAAGAAAATTTATTTAAAACAAAAGACATATTAACCTTAATACAAATTTAGTTTTGGTTTTGTGACAGAGTTTAGAATTTGTTATAAAGTTTGTGAGAGAGGATGTTGCGTGTTTCAGGGCATATTTTTGGGCTATTTTAGAGTGTTTTGTGAATGAATAGGCATGCCCTTCTTACAATAGATGACCTCGACTCAAAACGAATGGCGTAAGAAACACGAAATACTATGAATAGGAATTTCCAAAACTGCTAGTGAAAGATTTCTTGTTTACGTGCCAAAAATACTCCTTTTCATTCGCGGAAGCTGATCGTAGAGAGAAATAATATGCTAAAATGGAGCTTGCAAATGCAAGAATGGTTTTCGTGATAAGAACAGAGATTACAAGTGCTGAACTTATAAGACTTTCTCAAGACTCTGCACTGTTCGACACGTGTTTATTTCCGGCTTTCAGAGTTTCAAAGAGGAGCACATTGCGATTACAATTGGCATGCACAGAGCTTTGTAAATGCCATTAAAGGTGTCATGCAATGATATCCCAGCAATCTTTGCCTCAGTGAATTGAGATTCTTTACAAAGGAGCAATTTGGAGAAAATTGAAGAATATATATATATAGTTTTATTTTAAGACGCAAAAACGGTCGTAACAAAATTTAACAAAAACTTCAGTTTTGACTAATTCTATGCAAAAAACACACACTCATGTAATGGCAAATATTTCGGGTTTTTTTAGTAGAAACGGAGTTGGCAGTAGTTTGTTTAGAAAATCACTTTCTTTTTTTAAAATAGTTTGTATAATTTTTATTTTATTAGACTTTCTATCAAACATGGCTTTGAATTGGAATAGAAATAGAATAGAAATAGAAATGAAAGCAATAACTGAAAGCGATAACTATATTGAATATACAGCAGAAGAATGTCGACATTGAGGTAGACGTTTATATTGGCACATCCCAGTTATTTACAAATGTGAATGCAGTAATTTTGTGTTTGTATGGAAGACTTAAGAGTTTATATACTGATACGATACTGCTTTATCAACGTGATAGAAAGTTGCAATACTCCCATATCGCCTTATTACACCCCAAAACCGCTTACCAAGCTATCTTTTACCAGGAAGAAGCACAGCCTTAGTATTCAAGTACTATAACACTCAAACGGTTTATACTTCAGAAGTGGAACTCAGAAATTGTCATAGTTACTCGAGCTGCTAAATCTGGTTGGAAAAACAGTTTTATAGAAGCCACTTTATCTCTTTTAAGAACTATAGAAAAGGTTTCCTTTGAAAATATCTAACCAGCAGGCAGAAAAACGGCAGTAAAACAGTTTTTTAAAAGATCTGTACTGGGCGTGGTTCAGTAAGTGCATACTGCTTTGGCTACTGTCCTGAACGTTAGTGAAAAAGACACCGAAATAACTTATTTTACCTGTACTGCACTTTGAAACTAACTTAAAATATAATATTATCAGTTTTAACTTGTAAAACAGCTGAAAGAATGTATTTATTGTAAAGATGAAACCCTTTGTTATATTACGGGGAATCAGAGGTAGAGTTGGTGATAGAGTTTGACTTAGTAGTAACATTTAAATGAATGTGTTTCGGTGTTGGTCATTTTATTGTGGGTCTGCTCCACTTTCTCACCTGTACTCTAGATTCAGGAAGGTTAATTTTCATTGCCACTTCTTCCCTCATGAAGATGTCAGGATAGCGAGTCTTGGCGAAGAGTTCTTCTAGAATCTCCAGTTGTGCTTTAGTGAATGTTGTTCTTTCTCTTCGTTGTTTTCTTGGGTAACCTGAGGTAATAGAAAAGTTATACATATTCAGTTTAGCTACAAATGCTTTTCGTTTGTCAAACATTTAGTTGTTTTTATTAATCCAAGTTTAGACTGAATAGATATAAACATCAAAGTTTACCTTGGATTTGAAAACTGTTCAAAGATTGCTAGAAATTTTACAACAAGAAATCAGTAAAGTGTTTTGAACGAGAGTGTTACAAAACTTTCCTCTGAGCTGGGTTGTGATCTTACGAACTGTTTTTCTCTTCTCTTTTCTAAGTACACACAATTCGGAACGAATAATCTTTTATAAACAGATTGGAACCCTTCTCTTAGTAATAATACAACTGAGTAGATGAGTGTTTGGAAATATTTCTTAAACTATTAAATTTACTTTAAACCCTCTTCGCCATAGCCGTATAAAATATACTTTGTCTCAGCGTGATAATAGATTTTTGTTCTGGAGAAAACAATTCTTCTGGAATACATCACTGTTGATGTCCTTGAGGTTTATCCGCTCTCACAGTCATTTGGACGCGTGTGGGTATACCTGTAAACCTTTACTGTGGGGAAATCGTCTTGTATTTTATACAAGAGCACGCTTTGTCTTCGTTTAACCGAGTGAGAATTGAAGAGAAGAAAGAATGGATAAAAAGTGATGTCTCTGTGACAAAACGGGCATCAGTACGGACGATGTTCCATTCAACATCATTCAACCAATACTGATGTCGATCAGTAAGTCACAACTCCAGCTGTTTTCTAACTGATATGTTCTCACGAAATTAACGAGAAACCTGAAACAAGGTAAACATTGTTCCTTTCATTCTGATCTCACCGTTTTCGGTAGTGTAGAGTGGCGATGCCTGGACTGTTCTGATGCCTGCACTGTTCTGATGCCTAGACTGTTGCAGTTGTCAGTGATGGGTCATGCCTCAGTTCTCACTTAGATTCTTAGCTACAGTTACTCTAGTAAGCTAAAATATCACTCAAATTATAAACTTGTTTTCGCTTTCTATACCAAGTATTTTAAGATAAATAGGTCATCCTGCTTGATATTCTGTGCTGTTTCTATTATACAGTGATTCATTCATTTGTTAAGTCTATGAGTTGTGAAATGTAAACGGAGCAATTAAATAGCAAGAACAGGATTTAATTGAGCCCACGTAAATTGTTCTCCGCCTTCTAGGATTTGAGAGTAGAATAGCAAATTACTACTTTTCTATGTCTTGTAGGTAAGCTTAACATTGGGAAGACACACTGAAGAAAGTATTGTGTTCATTTACAAAGAACCAAACGTCTGAGTCGGAGAGCTTGCGAATAGCCATTTAAATCTACTTACAGCTTGAACTCACTTCATCAGTTAGATAGAAATGTTTTATGAGAAAGGAATGCAAGCAAATTATCCCCACAAAAATAATATCTATTTTGGTGTGTTGATTCGGAAATCTTTAAGTTGCTCCTTGGTAAGTGTTTTGTGTATTTTTACAGCGATAAGATTATTAAATCAATAAATGGATGTTTAATTGTGTCTGTGATAAAATTCGCTATTTAACACGAATAACGCTTACCGTATGGTGGTACCATAGGGCCAAACATCTCGGGATTTCTCGGTCCAAAATTGACACCGCCGACAGGATAGGGCGAATAGTGGTTCAGAAATCCAGCCATGTTACTCTCTGTTGCTCTCTTGGAGTGTGCTGTAGAGGAGAAGCAAACAAACTGATCATGCACTGTGTCCCTTATTTCCTACCCCACTTGGCTTCGACCCCCTGTGGCCTGAAGCTGTCAACTTATCACTACAATGGCTACAAGAGACAAATCCGGTACAACTGTCACTTGTCCAGAGACGGAACATTAGCAAAACAAGAGGAAGCGATAATGACTGAAGGATTTGTATATACTTAGACTGATCAGAATTTGGGAGCCGTTTATTTTGAAAACCTATCACAAAGTGTTGGATTTACCTGGAGTTGGTTGCTAGCTGCCGATCAGTGTTCGTTTAAGTTGTCAAGAACTCCACGCGTCGCTGAAATTATTACGATTTGCTCATATATAGCAATGTGGGAGGTCAATAACTCACTGATACAGACAAGAAAAGAAAGCCGCAAATAAAGAAAAAAATTCCGCACCTTGGATTAAGTCTGTCACGTTATCACGAAAACAAGACTCAAAATTAGGGAAATTATGTATTTTTCACAAAGTTGACAAAACTTTCCGAAGTTTTACTAACCATAATGAGAAAAAATTGACCGGGTTTCTCGCATTGCCGCCTTCTTTGAGGACCACTAAACTAAATCAATTTTGTCTTTGATCGTTTTGATGATTTCACCATAAGTGATTGCAGTAGAACAAAAATAACAATCAGCCACATTAATGGTTTGTTAGGGCTAATTTAAAGGGGTTGTTTTGCTTCCCCTGATAATTGAGAAATTATGTCGAGAAACTAGCGGCTGGGAAGCAACAATGACCAGCAATTATCACAACAATGTTTTCTCGAGAGCACGAGGTACTTTTATGAAAGCGCCTGGCAAGCCGCCTTAACCAGTAAGATTAAGAAATATATTCTGCGAAAAAGCTGACAAAAATTTGAAAATATGTAAGTAAATACAAATTTTGTGATGTTTACACACTCTCCATCTTGTTTACCGACGCAAAACTTTTGGTTAAATCTAAAGTGAAAATTGATTAGGACCGCTAGGAGTTCACTTTTGTTCTCCGTTTGAAGCGTTCATGAGGATTGGCAGTGCATAGGCGTAATCTGCGAAGTAACGTTATCATTATTAGTTTCAATGAATCTATAGCAATCAGAAGACAGAAAGCGGGATCATAAAAGAAAGGTACGCCATACCGCTTTATTGCCCAAATTTTATCGCGTTTTAATCACTTTTTCATTCCTGTTTATGTTGTTGTTTTAGCCAGTAATTATGTTTACTGTTATCGTAGACGATGCTTAAATTCTTAAGATATCCCTAACATCATAATAGTTCAAATTATGAGAATAAAGAATGGAAATTATTCGTCATTCTAGCCGACAAACAATTAAATTATCAAGAGACTGCAGTGAAAGAGAGTTTGTTCAAGAAGGGTCCTTTTACAATTTTTGCAAACACTGTATTTCCAGAAAAAGGCGCTGTCTTGATCATTGTGTTTTGATGCGTGGCTTCGACTTTAAACTTCACGGACTTAACAAAACAACTACGTAAATTCGATGGTGTACATGTGCAGGCGAATAATGGTTTAGTAAATACACTTATATTCCAACTACTAAGAAAGTACTGTGACCAACACTGAGCAGAAGATACTAATACAGCCTCTTTCTGATAAAATGACAAGTTTTTCATCATGTTAAAATTGTAGAAATTATTCTATCACTGAGTTTTCCTTGGTACACTGACCTAGTTATCTGTGATTCTGACTTCTGCAAAACTGAAGATATAATGATCAGCACAAATAGAGTTTGAAACCCAAAAGACTGACATACAATGGCAGCTTCTAGCGGGGCACGCAGTTGGACTCTGAAAGGCTTTAAGGCGTATGAATTTAGGATAATCTACCTACAGCCAACCAGACCAAGAAGTAGTCGCCTAGAGTTGCGTGTTTTGAGATCTAGCACTAAAAGTAAGCTTATGCTATAAATACGATACTGTGTAACTTGTATGTAAACCTTTGCTAGTTCCGTGACAGCTTTAACTGCCGAGACGGGGTTTAGATACACTGGAACGAACTCAGTGCATAATACCTCTCGAGTCCATCGAGGAATGTGGAATTCGACGATCGAACATCCGTATGCAAAATCACAGATCCCTGAACTGGATCGAATTTTGCCCAAAATAGACAAAGAGCTACGTAGATAGAACAAAAATTATCGACTAATGTAAAGGAAAGATATATTTTATGGAACAGCTAAATAATTGGACTGGATTTGAAAACGTTAAATTCCCTGGGAGTGGCTATATGTTATACACGCAAGCTTGTTTGGTCACAGTTAAAAAAATGTATTTTTTATTTCATTTTTAAAAAATTTATTTACATTACATCTTTTACTGGTTTGTTAAAAACGCGCCATAAACTCATCGGCAGGAGGGAGTTTTCGATAATCATTGAGATTGGACTACTAAAAAATAAACAGAAGTGAAATATCTTGACGAGTACATTATACTGTTGTACTGGCTCGGGTTTTTTTCTTATTCGAATACGAAAGTGTTCAATCTTTTATAAGAATGAAATGTTAATCTAGCCGTCACCCAGACCCCAGTCGGAGGTGTTTTCCAGCTTTTTTGGTCTTCGTAGCAGAGTTAATGGAAGAATTCTTCTGTAATGATGCACGCTAAATAGGTAAAATAAAACGTTTGGTGTGTAATGAATACCTTACAATATCACAGGTTAAAAGTTTTTACTACTTTTAGTATTTCTGTGTCCTTCCAAATAAATGGACTGAAGATTTGAAATGAAACATCTCGATTAGTAAATGTTTGGGATGGCGGTACCTTTGTACTGCACTGTTACAGTTTTATATACTGATACAATATAATATCTCGAAAGTTTACTTTTATGCTAAAATATATTGGAAATGTTCGACCACCCGGCCCCATGCCTTGGACAAGGTCAGAATGTAGTTCTATACTATCCGATTAGGATTCTGCTGCTATAAAATCATTTCCTGAGCTAATAAACTGAAATGAGAAAACGGATTTAATGCTTTCTTTGTTTAAAACACCTTGAAACGTTAATACTTGGCAACCAGAAGTAAAACGAAATTGGAGAAGAGAGTCTTCGGGGATTATGGAATCTTGAAACTAAAATCACGTAACCATACTTGCGTGTTGTTTATTTTGTGGCTAATCTCGGAAGAAAAACCTCGCCTTAAAGAATATATTTCGTGAAAGTATGTTACTTCACAACTGGACATACCTTACAGGAAATATTATCTTCTGAGTCTTCTTAAACTAGTGGATAATGCTTTGTGAGTGTGTGTGAGGATAAACGAGAGGATAAATCGGTTATTCACGCTATCTTGTGCATTAAGTAAACCTTTGTTTGGATCGATACACGTTCGAATTGACGCAAGGGTTTTTTAGTGTCAAGTGTGAAGCTTAAATTGTACCTCAAAAATACACAATGACAATGTACATATTTATTTCGATAATTTAGTCAGATGTAAAAATTGCCATTAACAAACACTATATCTTGTATAAACTCTCTCTCTCTCTCTCTCTCTCTCTCTCTCTATATATATATATATATATCTTTCTTTCTTTCTCTCGCTCTTACTGACACGGATGACACTATTTCTTCAGCTTTTTTCTCGCAAAATATACAACATTTTCAAAAACACACACACACACACGCACAAAAACCCTTGGAAAAGTCTACCAAGAACCACTCAACTCGACCAGACGTGACTCAGCATATTACGACATATAAATGTGTGTTTGACTTAGCCATCTTTCTTTTGACAAAACAGCCAAGAAGGTCACTGAACTTCAATGAAGTCTAAAGAATGTGATAGTACTATATATCATATTCTGAGGCCATGAGGGCTCGTGCTTTGTAGAAGTAATTGAAGATATATTTGCAGCGTTTTTGCTGATGTTAGTGACAAAACGCACGTTATTCTGAGAAAATCAAATATTAACTTCAAGTAATGGTATACTACATAGTAAGCAGCTAGAATGCTGTCATGAATCGTGGCCACTTGCCCAGTATACTGAAAACTGTATTTCCAGATTTAAATACCAGGCTTAAAATATTTTACTGAAGAATTGTACAGATAAAATGGCCGGTAGATAACACTACTGCACCGCGACTTTGTACATAGTTTCAGTAATATTTCCTTGCAGGAATACACCTTGCAAAGCATTTTGTAGAAATTTGACCAAGAAATAGATATTTTAGCGAACTGAGTTAAACCCGCAAGAATCCGTTCTTCGCCCCAGTTCCGTCTCACTCTCCCCTCAAACTTGATTTATCACGATTATCATTCTTACACGCGGGAAATCCTTCCCCGTTTTTAATTTTTCTATGTTCGGCAAGATATTCAGATTATCTTGAATTGAAGTCAAAACTTCAAGAAGTATTTGGAGCTGGAAATAAACAGTTCAAGTTATTCGGCAGTTTGTTCCGTGCCTTTGTGGGAAGACGAATATTCTGTGGTTTTCTGATCTTTTAATCCCCCACAGCCTAAATTGTAAAGTTAAAGATTCGCGGTGCCGTCTGCATGTTCTAATTTCAAGTAGATAAATAAGCTTCTAACTTTGCACTACCATTCAAATCAATCACATTATGAGACACGTTATTAAAATTTAGCATTTGGCGCCATAGCTAAACATAATTCAGTCTAATCTTATGAAATTGTATTATAAGACATAAGCTCTCAAAACAGAAATGACTTTCTTTATTTGAATCACGAAGTGCAATAGCAATTTAGGCAAGCAAAGAAATTAGTTGCCGCTGCGATCTGGAGCAACTAGGTGACTTCATACTAAGAAAATCTTCAATCATGGAGTTCTCCAGTTTGGATAAGTTAGAGCCATGAAGCCTGGTTGGTTTAGTTTCGCCGAGACTTCTAGATTTACCTGAGCCAAAGTCGAAACAATACTAAAGTTATTTAATATGATCGACTGAAATGTAAATGGCGTCTGAGTAATTATACAACAAGTGTAATGACACTTTGCAAGTTCACCTGCACTTAAAACATAAATTGAGTTTGTGAAAACGCGCCCAGCCCTTGACTTTGGTCCAAGCAAACTTTCACTGATAAGATACAAATATAGAAACTAGAATCACTTCAATGTATAAGTGATGTTTATATCAAATAAGGAGATATTTATTGGTTGATTCATTGATATGTTTGCAGGAACTTCTTTACGGTACTATAGAAAGAAACTGGTCAATTCATCTACTACAGTAGACTGCAAAGCAGACCCGTTCTAACCCCTTATTTACCAAAAAAAGACCGAAAATCGGATGTCCTGAGCGAGTTTTGGCACGCGGTCGGTCATTTTGGTATTAAGAAAGGGGTTCAGTGTTTTGCAGTCTATAACTACAGTAATAGGTTTGATTTTATCTCATTTAAGGGACGTTTTTGGAATCACTTGTATTAATTGGAATCACTTGTATTAATTGGACTGATAAAATATATATATTTAGATCAGTACCGAGGGAACGTTTTGTGTTGGTAGACGCGTCAGGCTCTATAAATTCCACGCACTGTTTTGCCGTACATCTAAACGAATTCGCAAAAAGCTTTAGATCGTGTGGAATTGTTTAGTTTTATGACAAACTCAGCAATAAATAAAACAGTTTTTCACTGGAAATAGCTGTTGTGTCTATTTCTCTTTAGAGTTTACTTGATTGATCAGTAAAACATCACTTCCTAGCTCAGTGCCTGGTAGTGTTCAGTGACTTTGCTTTCTATATACTAATATTGTTAGTATTACCACTATATTTTTCTCTCCTTGAAGTGACCGCTTAACGGAACTTTGCCAGTCATAAGCTAAGTTAAATGTTTTCATTGATATAGTTTGTTATTTCTTTTTAAAATTTGAATTATCAGTTTTATCCTCTTAAGGGAGCGATAAACTGAAATTATTTCAGTAAACATTTTTATTAAAATGCTGATCACCAAATAACTCCTTCGTTTACTGTCGGTCTTTTGAGGTTTGCTTTTATTTTGTACAATCTTGCAGTGGTAAATGAATTGTGGTTTCCAACAGACCTTTTATAGATGTACTGACCGCTAAAACCATCCGATAAGATTGGAGAAAGCTTCCCCCTTTGAGAGGACTGAACAGTCCGGATATTTTAATCGTTTTGCTACGGGTTAAGCGAGCCGCTAATTATTGGTAGGTTTTTCGATTAGTCATATTACTTCATTTTAAGGTAAATGTAAACAATCTCTGTAGCAAGTGATTTCGCAGGCTTTGAACAAAAGAACAGATTCCCTTAAAGCTGATACACGTAAATAAATATACTTACCGAAACCAAATCAATTTAATCCACGGAAAAAAGAAACCGCTGTGTTATTGCGAGCTGACATTTTACCTGGTGCAGATACTGTGCTAATTCTCTGGTAAATCCTCGGACACTTTACGTGAGAAAGAAAGCCGCGTTATTAGTTTACTCATGTGCTTGTTTGCTTTAAAGATTCCGGTGCAGTAATCAAAAGAAGAGCCTGGATAAACACGGAAAGTTCTACGTAAACAAGAATCGTATAGCAGTCACTAAACTAACAGTGCTCGAGAGCGCAAGTTGTGAATCTTGAGCAAGATCAATATTGATAGGTTACTTTATTTGGTTTGTGTTTATGTACATTAAAATGCTACAGTGCCAGCATGCTAAACGTCTTCATCTGATTTCTTCATTTGCTTCTCTGTGGTTTTGTTTATTGAGAGGTGGGCGTAACCATATTTCCTGTTCAACGCTGCTCAACGCAATGACATAATAACATGGCTGATATATTTAAAGACATGAGCCGGTGTTTGAAGGCAAAAGGACGCCTCGAATATACTCATGTTCCTAGTCGTTTAATATTAATAGCCTTCGATTAACACGCAGAAGTCCAGTAGCATTCAGCCACCTCGTTTGAACACAGCTCTGACTCGAGTCATGCCCTCAATCATTCCTCACTTTAGAGCCTTGCTGGGAAAGCCTGGGATTACAGTATATCTTGTTAGCCAGCTTTGATGATCACTGCAATATGTAGTTTAATACGTGGAGTTCTGCCAGTCATAGTTCGCAAGTCTCGCGCGCTAATTGCGATAAAAATATTCACAACTCTAAGGTCTCTAAGAGCTTATTGCTGTTAAATTCCGCGAGGGTGAGAACTATGTGGGACAAGCCCTTCCAGGCTTGGGAACATCATGAAAATCTTAAACGATTTAAAACTTGAACTGACGACTGATATGGTGTAGGGAAAATTCAGTAGAATTTGACATTAACAACAATGACCCCTGGCCTCGTTTCTCCTGGAACACGTGTGTTCATACATTTTGTTGTAGTGATCCTTTTGTAGTACAGAGACCTCGTGATCACCTTTTGACTTCTGATTTCGGGCTTGTGAAAGGGGAGGTGGTCGAATTTGAAACTGCCAATCGGCTGTACCCTCAGGGCTAGAACCAACAGCCAGATTCACTAGTTAAAGTATACGGAAGAACTGGCCGATATAAAAAGTACCCAATATGTTAAACACTTTAATTTAATGGTGGCGTAAATATTCGCCTGACTCAAATGTGAACCATTTATTTTAGAGTAGCTAAGAGAAACGACGAACCGCACTTTACCGAGGACTTGACTGAGTTCTATTTTAACGCTGGATATATTGGTGTTCTTGGTTACTTAAATCGTTCATTTGGCTGAAAAATGCGGCACGAAAAGTTTTGAGAGTTAAACAGTTGTGCTACTAGTGATAATAAACTGCGGGAAAATGTCAAAATTGTCCCAAGTGTTTGCTTCTTTGAAACACTCATTCTGATTTTTCTTTTTTCTTTGTGTGTGTCTCTGTCAGCCGGTGGGTCCCGTAAGTGTACAATTGTAAGAGCAATACTGTGAGTATCGGCCCCTATACACCAACTTTCTATTTATAAACAAAACTGAAAACTGCTAAACGAAGGCACGTATATAATGTGAATAAGTCTTACATTCTTAATAACTCGCTATTGTCCAGCACAGAGCTAAACTATCAACTCTGAACCGCACACAAGTTCACTCAGTTGAACACTGCACTGTAGACGAAGAATAGGAAAATCTTACCTGCAAATGGTGACATAGACATTATTATGGGACTAAATGTTCTGGACTTGACTTTCTATTCTTGTTTGTGTATTGTAGACTGTTGGAATGGAAGAGGAAGCCTGTGTCAGTAATTTCTAGTAAAATCAACGGAAGAGGCAAATGTTGCGTGCTTCCTACGACCTGACAATTACCAACGGGGTGGTCAAATCAAATGAGCAGGCTTGTAACTGGGGCCGGATGAGCTTAAACTATTTCATGTTTCGTCAGAGTCTGACACTAACCAGTCTCTTCTCTCCTCTAGTCCCTGGCTGTACAATAACTGGATCAGCTCTTGGGCTTTATGAGGTATGCAGTTTTTCACAGAAAAACTTTGGATGACTTTTTGTTATTACAATAGAAAGCGGCTTCTTACTAAAGGATGCCGACTATTTCGCAAGGGCGGTACTGTTTTAAACTGTTCAAAGCGTCCACGTAATTGAGGCTATGTTCACAATATGGGCAAAATTTGCCGTCTTTAATTGACTAAATAGCTCTTTAGAAAACCCTACAGATAACATTAACATTACGCTATTTTTTTATTAAGCAATATTTAGTTCTCTTTAGACTTTCACCACTTGGATATAAATAGTTTTTTTTTTTAACCAATTCGGCTGCTGAGTTGAGAAGCTGAAGTGTAATACGGGCTGTGCGTTGAATTCAGTAGGCGTAGTCCTTCATTCTGTAATCTGAGTATTGCTCTATAGATTTATCATTGAAAACATAATGCTTTATTTCGAAGGAAGTTAGTGCTTAGTAATGTATTTGTTGAATCCCCCTTGTTCTCGTGTCACACAATAGTAGTGATTAATTTTGCACCGACTCGACAGTAAGGCCAAAGGATTCCGACTTTGGGCTAAGAAAGGAAATTAATTGATTTGGATGCGATCTTTGTCGCGTAGTTTGAGTCTTTAATATCACTACCGCACACAGCTTAACGTTTTTGAATAGTTTATCAAGCTCGAGCTCATAATGAACAGTTAGTTTAATATGATATATTTATACATTTATCCTGTTACATATTCTATCTAAATATTTTGAAATGCGAAGAATTTTTGTCGAGAAACGGGCACTTTAACTATTGAGAGAAGAATGTTCATTCATAATTCTACAATTCATAATTGTCAGTTACAAGGAAGGTGTAAAGTTAATTGAGTTGGAAGTTTAATAATATAGCATAGGTGGAATAAATTATGATCTTAAAGTATTTAAAATTTCTTAGACTTCCTACTTACCGCCGTTTTGATATACTAGTCTGTAAAATAAACAAAACTTATCGCTCCATGAAGCTGATTTAATACACTTTGCCTTGTGGCACGCGCTCATCGCCTCCCAGGTCACAACAAACACTGACATCAAAGAACATTGTATTTATACTGTTTCAAATGACTTCAAAAAACTTGCCTCCAAAAACTAAAACTTTCCCAAATTCGTTGTTATAACTTTGCTGTCTTTACTTAAAGACTAGAGTGCCAATCGGGTTTATTAAAGTTCTGTTCATGGTACCCGACAACTTCACTCCCAGTTTATACCAGTATAAACTATAATCACTTATCGACCGCTAGATCCAATAACTTGTATGAAAACAAAAGACTTCTTTAGCTTTTGTTAGAAATCACGCTACCACAAAATCTCAGGTCACGATTAAACTTCTGATCCGCACTGTGCTGTGCGAATCACTTAATTGGGTTAGGGTCAGTGTTAGCAGGGTTCTTGCTTTGACGCGTATTGTCGCGTGCAGTTTTCAGGAATGATTTTCAAGAGGTGTTCAGCTACAAAATGATTGCAAAACCGCAATCACCGAACAGACAATAATCAGCAATTAATCGAAATCAAAATCTTGCCTATCAATTAACTCAAACTAATTTTAGCTATGTTCTGTCATCACGATAAATTTTCATAAACGGATCAATATTTCTAATCCCTGTTAGTGATAATTATTACACTCGTACGTATTCATACGATCATCCAAACAAGTTTCGTCCAGAAAACACATCATATTTGTCCATCTGTTTCATTCGAGTCGAAACAGACGATTTCTTGCTTTATCATAGTCCTACGTGCAGATATCTACCGCTTTGGTGTCTCGATTTACACTTCCCGTGGTTCTGTCTACTCTCAACCACACTGATTTCTAGCAAACACTCTTGAACTTGTCAGATTTATGTGCTATTTTGGAACTGCAGAAGGATCTTGTCAAAGCAGAGGCGTGATGACCCGAATGCATATGACCCACATACTTTCATGGTCACATAGTTTTCACACTTTATTAAATGAGTAAATAAATTCAGGATATCGAAAATAGTTTATTTCCTGAAACGTTGGACAGAAGTAATGTTAAAGGTATTTGAAGACAATTCGTACGTGATATTGTACACAGTGTTAAAAGGTAACTGCAAGAGGTCAAAGAAATATCTATTATAAAAGAGCCTCGCTTTCTATAAATAACATTGGCCACCATATCGCAAACTGTAAAATATTTGTCTTTTTAGATGTTGTTGGATTTGTGGAGGGTTTCGTCAGGGCGAGCTAGCGCTGTGATGAATTAGTGTTGAATTTACTTTAACTGACCTTCGGTAAGTTTTAAAACAGTTTTGCAAAAAAAATTAAAATAGTTTATCCTTTATTACGTGGAAAGGATAGATGGAATAGAACGCTTGACTTAGAAATGCAGAAAACGCTGAACATTTGATGTATGTTTGACATGCACTAACCAGAATACCGGAAAAATATTGAAGAGGTTCGCGGTGAAAGATTGTGATTGCTTGCCATGTGTGGACTCCAGGATATCATATTATTCACAGCCAAAGTGCTAAGCCTGACATGAAAATGGGCTTATGATCACAAGGAATTAGTTGCTAGTGATACCTGATCAGTCAGTTGTAATCGTGATATAAACATGAATGAGGCAAGACCACAAACGAGGCTGAAGGGGTGTTGGTACCGCAAAAAGACTCGAGGCAAAGAAAATGCTGGCGGCAAATTATTATTTATTTGTTACTATGTCCTGGAAACTGGAAGATAGGGACCTCAATAAAATGTATTATATTTACAGTTACCAATAGAGTCTGAAGAAACCTTGCAATCATTGAATAAAGGAATGATATCAACTGAAGTACTTTCTAGTTATAAAATCATGTTTATATATATCTAAATTAGTTCATTCATGGCGAGTGGGCTGTCACGCCAAATATTGAGGTGAGTAAGCCAACATGTCACAGGAAATCATTAATCATCGTGGTCTGATAGTGTGAATCCTGGTGTCTCCCCCGCAATGCAAACACAATAACTAGAATACGATATTAAACAAAACTTATGAGATTGAGTCTGTGCAACAATTGGTATAGCATTTTGCCTCCGACAGTATCTTAGAGTGTAAATGATAAATCAACTTATTGTTAGAAAATTATTGGCATATCCAGTGGATACTGAATATAGCCATCTATCGGCTAATAATGCTATCCAAACATTATGATTAGTGATTATGTAGTGGATAAGTTTTATCCACTGGATAGCTGCGTATCCGCCAGATAAGAATTATCATTATCCGCTCTTTGAACAACCGAGACCAGAGATGTTCTGATAAACCGTGTAGGACATACATTTAGCGGGAATTTTGATTTTGCAATTGGGCAAATTTTTATGTCTGGCGGGAACACATTTTTGCGATTTGGGATAACCTAACTTTTCTGACGGGAACTTTTTTTTTGCGATTTGATGGGAAATTATGTCCACAAAAATAAGAGAACATGGCCAAATTGTATAGATTTGTGTATCTTTCGTAGGGACGAAACGCTTATTATTACACTCCGTGTGTCAGTAAAATCGTCGAGTTTTACCCTGTGCAGGACAATTAGGGTTGCCGCTTGTTTTGTACTTCCCTTCGAGCTCCTATAGTAAGTGATTAAAAGTGGAACATTTGGGTTTTGTTTTTGCAGAAAAACATTTTGCGGAAACTTTCTTTTTTGCGAATTGCCCCAAAACCCGCGAAAATCGCAAAAATAAACTCCCGCAAAAATAAAGTCTTGCACGGTATTGACAAGTTGCTTAAGTCGTTTTCCATATGTCGGGTCTGACCGGCCCGGGGTAACTGGTTCTTACTATTGTAAGAAAAGGTTACGGCGCGCGCGAGCTTTTTTCCCGCCAAAACTCACCCAATTCCCGCGCCCTGGCTACGCGTCACGCGTCAAGCAGCAGGAGAACTGAATGGCTCTCATCCACGAGTAGGGCCACTCTGACCATAACATAGTTCTTGTGTTCCATTTGCGAACTTTTTGATCAGGCCGGCCAGACCCATCAAATTTAACTCTTCCAATATTCTCCGTTTGCATGCAGCGAACAACTTGGTAATTTTTATATATTATATTATATTTTATTTTATTAGGTACACTAACATGGGACTAGCTATCTGAATCTGTGGAGATTGAGCGAAAACAATCTGGAAATCAGTAAGTATTCCTTCAAACGTATCAACCAGCTTGATTGACCAACTTGTGTAGTGCCTTTTATCGCAAAACAAACACGTTAGTGTTGTTTACATAATTGTAATTAATAATATCCTGAATTTAATATTGCGTTATTGGACATGACACAGTACCCTCTAACTGAACCTGGTCTGACATTGGAACTATATTTGTAAACTGATCTGATTTTGTTTTCACTCGCGCAGTGCATGAGTGCATATAATACGGGGTACTATAAGTGTTATCATGTAGACTTCGTTTGTCCTTGAAGCGAGAGTAAGGAACTGAACGCGAACCGAACGTGAGCCAAGTTTCCGGACTTTTGATTGGTTTTACCAACGCTGAACGCGGAATGCGCCTGTCATCTGATTAGATTGAGAAGCATGTTGGAATGTAGATGTTTTATTGTTTGCCGAGCTAACATTTTCAGTATAAACGTACGAACATTGTTTCTACTGTTCTCTGGTTGGCCGTTACAACGAATCGCCTTGTTGATGTTTTCAATTTTCTCCTGCATCGGCGGGTAAAACTGGAACTGCAAGCATGTTACCGAACGAGTTTTTCAAGGACAATGAAAAAGCGCGTGATGTAATTTTAGACAAAACAAAAAAACAAACGAGTTACTAGCTACTTGGCTGCTGCCATATATGGCAAGCTAGATAGCTGGTCGTGGTTTCATTTGCCCAGGCTTGTGACTGCCTATAAGCAGAAATGAGAAACGCAAAATATATTTCCTGGAACTTGATATTTATTGGTTCAATTGCAACAACTGATCGTTTCTACTAATCAATATCAGTTACCAATGGAGTTAGCTGACTCAGCAAAGTACGTGAAGCATTTCAGGCCGAAACTATCGATATTTCTTCGTTATTATGTAACTACCACTGAATTTTAAAAGTTCTAATCTTGGCTGACTCAGCAGATCATGACTGAATAGCAGGATGCAGCGATCAGTGTAAATAAATATGTGGCATTTGAGGAAAATCACTCTGTATTGGTTATATTTGCTGACATTTAGTAAGATAAAGTAGCGTTATTGAGCAGAGCATCCACGTTTGAAGGACCTTTTTCCTCTTGATAGTTTACTTTAGACTAGATTATTAGATATTAGTAATTACAGTTGCAGCTAAATGGCTGAATTGCGTAAAACTTTACATTCAAATGACACAATGTTTTCATTGTAAACTGATTATTATAAATGGCAAGTCCTACCAAAACGACGATGAGTTCTTGAGATATTTTTAAAAAGTTTGGATTTGTAATGTCATACGTGTGTCATTTTTATAAACAAGGAAATTAATCGAGTTTTTCAAGTGAACATTAAATATTTACTGTGTTTCATTTTGTGTGCCAGTGGAAACATTTGAAGCAGCCAGTTTGAGATTGAACAATTAGTTTCACTTCTGTCTCGTTTTGCAGACTTGCCAAGTCTTGTTTAGTCTGTTGGAATGAACCAAACTTGTGTTGTCACAAATCCAAACTTTAACTCTAAATATCTCCAGAAGTAGTCCTCTCATAATATTAATAACCAGTTAAATTTATATCACAATAATCAGTTCGCCGGACAAGTGGAATAAAATAAAACAACAAAAGAACTATAAGGGACTTACCTTTGAGCAGTACACTGCGTACAATTTTCCCCTCGATCTGCAAAGAAATGCAGACGGTTATCGACAGGAAACCAGAGTTTTTCCTCGTTGTACGCAATTCCAGACTATTTCCGCGTTTAATTAGAGAAATGAACCGAGTCATCCTGTTTACGATTAACAGGAGCACATTCCTGTCTAATTGTGTTGAGTTCTGTAAACTGAACGAGATATCTTTTGTTCATTTGCGAGACTTTAAGGTCGTGAACTATCGCATGTATTAAAACTGAGTTTAGTATGATGTAATAATAATAATAATGATAATAAATTTCATAATATTAATAATAATAACAAATAATTATCAATATCATTAATGCAGCATCGGTGTAGTAATGATAATAATAATAATAATAATGATAATAATAATAATGATGATAATAATAATAATAATAATAACAATAACAATAATATAATAATCTTTATTTCACTAGTAAAAATACAAATATTCTGAGTGAGAACTATAATAATACAAATGTTCAAAAGAAGCTAATAAAGAATGTTTTATAAACCATCTTAAAAAGTAATTACAGTTAGTAAAAC
>JANUFV010106121.1:0-10222 GCA_024757865.1 Epizoanthus scotinus | reverse complement strand
GTTGTGGGGTACTCAATCGAAGAGCTCAAACCATGCCACTGTTTATGGCAAAAATGTTGTTGCTTTAATCTGTGCGCACATTTCAAACCTTTTGTAATTTTTCTATTTTATTATATTATTAATTTTTATACAAATTATGCATGTATCTCTAATGCACCTATCGATGTTAAGCCACGAGGGGGGGGGAGCATAGGTGGGGGATTTGACAAAGAAGATCTGCCCATGGTGGGGACTTTTGATCAAGTTTAGTAGATTTTTGATAATTTTTAGTGCAAATGAGAAAAACTTTTGACCAGTGTAGACTGCCCTGGGGTGAGGCATTTGAACAGAAAAAGTGATCTTGGTTCAAATGCCCGGCCTATGCCCCCCCCCCCCCCCTGTGGCTCAGCATTGATAGGTGCATAATATGCAATCAGCCTCTGGCTGCAATGTATTTAATAAAATACCTATATAGGTTAGGGCTTGAAATTAATGGTAGCTAACTAGAAAGTTGCAAGTATATTTCTTGTTTTGCTAGTAATAGTATTTTGCCTTTGAAATCACTTCAAACTTTTTCAAAAGAAAACAATCTTATTCTAAATGTAATCCTAAAGTAACAGAAAGTAAGTGACTGCATAGTGAAAGCCTGTAGGAAGGCACACGCTCCTCAACTTAAGAGATGACTGCCAAAGAAAGGGACAAAGCCAAAGTATTTCCAATAAAGACAGTGAAGAAATGGGAAGATGCTATGAAAAAATATCTCACTGATTTTATTTGGTGTTCCGCAAGACTTGGCAATGAAACTTTTTTTTGCCCTTTGAAGGTTCATTACTAAGTTGCGAACTCGCGGCAATAGCAATTGAAAATTGTTGTTTTACTTTACATATTAAATACACGGTTGTTTGAGAAGTCATTGTTTTGTATGAAGAGTTACATATATGTTACAGACTTTGCAAGTGCTGAATGTCATGTTGGCAATTTAATTTTATTCACTAGCAAAAATGTGCTAATGGACAACAGTTTAAATTGTTAGCCCTGCATATACCGTAGGAGATTAATATTATTATAAATATGTGAAATATAATACATGCTATCTAGAATAAGAGTGATTTGATTCTCACACTTATCTCCTGGGTGAGATTACTCCATTAGAGATAGACCTGTAAATATTGAAACTGTTATAATTCTATACTTTGAACAGTACTGTATTTCTTTTGGTAAAAGGTCACATCTAGCTCGCTGCTATGCCCCAGAGTAAAGTGTAGATATTGTGAACTCGAGTTGCCTGTAATTGAAGTTAGACCTCACCAGCAAGTGTGTCCTAATTACGAACCACGAGGAACCTCCCAGATCCCTGACAGGACAAGTGGAGGTAAGTAAGGCTGCTTGCATTTCTAAAATAAAAAATAAAAAGCACCTCCACTGGTTGTTTTGATACACTCTCTCCATAAGTGTTCCTTCCGTGGGTAATATGACTTATGTAGCACCTTCAACCTGGGATCAACAAGCTCAAATTCAGTTCCCTCCTTCACTGTGCTTATAATAATAATAATAATCTTACTGACTGTGCCAACCACGCTCACACAGACTAGGCAAACAGCTAAACATCCCTGTCGATGGATGGTGCAGTGAAAGAATGTCACAAATATAATTCAACCCTTGGCATTGTGGAAGCCAATAGACTAACCCGGGATCTCAACATTGACTGCTATCAATGGTATGAAAACGTCTTTACTACATCTGCAGTGAGTTTGCCTTCTCCCAGTCAATAAGTACAGAATACATCGGTAAATAACTCTTGTTTATTAGTGCAAATGCTACACAATTAAATAGTAGTTTTCGAGTGTTGAAGTAATTCAACTCAATTGATTTGATTGTGTGTTCTCTTGTTCACCAGATGGAGTAGCTGTACCAAAGGGCAACCAAACCCTCCTTCCCACGGAACCACCACAGATACATTGCGGAGCCGCCAAAGGGAATAATCCAGTTACTGAGCCACAAACCCAGGCTTCTTGCTGTAAACAGGGACACCAACCAGATGGTAGTTTAGAAAATCCTTTATTCCAGAGTTCTGGACAAAACACAGCTACTACTACATTCAGAATTTCTTCAATTCAGGGGAGTTCAGCCAGCCTGGAAGACATTAAAGGTATTGGCCTGTCCATTAGTGTATCCATGCTCGCATTCTTTCAGCTCCAAGTCATTTTGACTTGTTTGATTTGACTGATTAATAAAACTATCTAATAGTTTATTCTGGAAGGCATCTTTGGTCCTAATTATCAACCTGAATTTGTGGAAGCATTATATAATAGATATATGTTCATATGTTTTTTCAAGTCAAGCATGAGAAAATTCTTGTGATTAAGTGCAAAACACATGTAATGTGTCCTCTCCGCTATCATTTTGTATTGTAATCATGTAAGTTTTGACTTGATCCCATCATAAGAAGGTGTCTTTTTCTCATCTATTGACAGGTTTTGTGATTGGTGCAGGATTCACAGAGGAAGATGCTACAAGAGCAATTCTTGCTTGTGTAAGTAAGCAATCTGTCTGTACCTTTTCCTTAGCCTCCTCCGCAGGCAACTATATGGTTAATTTGAGCAGCTGTAATAGAGAATGATGGGGAATGATGGCAAATGATAGGGAAGGAGACTGGAGACGAGAAAAGAAATGGAGGGGAGGTAGGGGAGAAAAAGGCAGGGTTTGTACTGAGTCTTGAAAGTCTGGGAAAAATATGGAAATTCAAATACCTATTTTCCAGACCTGGAAAAGTCTGGAAAGTAATGTTAAGGTTATGGAAAAAGTCTGGATTTTCTGTGATCAACCTGTAACAGTTTAAACTGGCTATTTTCGAACTATTCTGGAGAATATGAATTGAGACTTGAATGATATTAAGCTGGCAACAGTCCATTTCTTACCTGCTACTTTGAGTCTGTAAAAATCAGAAATTGGTATGGAATGAAATGAAATGTAAGTTATGTATTTATAGATTTGAAATCTGACCTACATGTATCTGCATTTTGATTTCTGAATTCTACTACCTCTAGGGATCTTCTGCCTCTGTCTCAGACATAACAGAATGGTTGTGTGATGAAAGAGAACTTCCATCTGTTCTTGGTGCAAGGAGTGACATTCCTGTTACTGCAGAAGACCTATTAAGGAAGGAGATCTCACACCTTACCAGTACGTCTGAAGACCATTTTATTAATGTCAAGAGAGAAGAAATATGGAGGAGTGGGTTAACATTCTACAAGCAGTGCATGGTAAATCCAGCCAAGTTAAGAAAAACCCTGTTTGTCAACTTTGATGGAGAAGAAGGCATTGACGGTGGAGCCATAAAAGCCGAATTCTTCAACTGCCTTATTCAGGAGATGGATAAAAGACTCTTTGAGGGGAAAACTGACAGGCGTATACCAAGAAAGTCATGGGGACGAAATCTGCACATTCTTGCTGGCATGATGATAGGGCATTCGTTATTGCAAGGTGGTCCTGCTTATGCTGCACTGGCACCTGCTTGCTACATGTACTTATGCACTGGTTCAGAGGATGCAGTTGTGGAATCTCTTGATATGCTACCTTGTAAAGATGATATTCCCCGTGATGCAAGCACAGTTGCGATGCATGACCTCCTTGACAAGGTACAACTTTATGTTTATGTTTATGCAAGTGAACAAATTAGTTACTGAGGTGGGCTATTGCATATCAGTGATAGACTGCCACATTAAACAAGGTTTGCACTGTCATGGAAAAGTCATTAAAAATCATATAATTTAAAAAGTGCTGTACAGGTCTGGAAAAGTCATGGAATTAATGGAAATGGCATTAAGATCATTAAAAAAGTCATGGAGTTTTCGATATTTTCACAATATTTTTTGTAATTTTGAGTGTTATTTTGCACTGGCTGAGGAACAAATGAAGCGGAAAATGTTTTCTCACCACCAGAGGTGGTACAGAACTGGTTTCCAGTTTGCGGGGGACAAGGGTCACATGTTTGATGAAAAATTCAGTTTGTGATTGTGGAAATTTAGCTGAAATTTACATTGTGTCATAAATGCACCAATAAAATCAACTAAAATCTTTACATTTATGTGCTTAGTTCATAATGCAAGACTAGTAAATTTCATTCAGCATTGTTCAGAACCGTTTTATACCTAATCATACAGTAACAAAAATTTCTCAGTTCTGATTGGTCGAAAGCAGTGCAGTTCATTTGAAATTGAGTGCAGAATTTTGAAATTGAGTGCAGATTAATGAAATTGAGTGCAGAAAAGTGAAATTGAATGCTGATGATCCTGGGAATGAGGCTGACAAAACAAGCAAGCTTCCGCCATTTTGTTTTTGTTCGTAAGGAGATTTGCTTGAACAAGTTGCTCTAATTTGAAGCTAAAACATGGCTCAAAATGAAAAGGATAAACATCGAGTGGTTGGAAGCACACAAAGTCAACTCTGAAAGGAATCTAAGTTAGTAATAGTAAGTAGACATCTAATGAATTTTTGTTTCTGTACATGATGAACAAGTAATCACACGATTCCTCGTGCAATTTTGGCATAAATTAACACTCGTACATTTTTCAAAGACCACAAATTGCACTCGCCTATCAGGCTCGTGCAATTTTTTGTTACTCTTTGAAAAATGTACTTGTGTTAATTTATTCGAAATTGCACTCGGAATCATGTAATTACTAATACATACATGTAACGGTATATCAATGGTAGACACAGAAAAGCATGCAGTGCAGTGACAAGAGTTAGTTTGGTTTTGATCAAACTAACACAGGTGGTGCTGTTTGTAGTTTAGTGATGTTACCCTAATCAACAACTAGAATTAAAAAGCAGTAAAAAATGTATTTTTACTGCATCACACTTTCAGACTGAACAAGAATTAGTTTTACCATTCATATTGTAGTCATGAAAGTAAAAGTATTTATCAGCATTTTGAACAGAACAGTCCTTTTCCTTTCATAACACTAGATGGATGAAGCTGCAACTCCAGGGCAGATAGATTCAGTGATTGATGTGCCAGAATACCTTGAGATTATCAATGGGTCAGGGTGGCCCATAACAGAAGAGATCTCAGTTACAAATAAGAGTGAGCTGGTGCAAGGGATCCTCGTGGAAGAGATCATAAGAAAGCGCATGAAATCCATGGATGAGCTTAGAAAAGGGCTTGCTTTAGCTGGAATTCTACCAGTTCTGGAGTCCCATGCAAATATTTTCAAGAAATTTATGGTAAATGATAAGCGACCTCTTACAGTAGCAGTATTTAAGAGTCTTTTGTCTGGTGCTTGTGTGCAGCCCACGGAATACCCAGAAAGCCAGGCATTCGAGTGGTTTATGAGCTACATCGAGGATGGAGAAAGCACTTGTAAAGGTACATCTACATAAGAATATTTATTATGCCTCACGTGTAAGAAAGTCATACACCTGTATGTTTCAGATCAGTAAGTAGTTACCTGGCACAATGACTTTTTTTGTCATGTAAACAATTCAAGTAGCATGAATACTCAGAATAAACAAAATGTAAAAACAAAATTAAATTGAAAGTCAAATGAGAGGATAACCTGGGTAATATTTTTACTGTTATGGTAGCTGATAATTAGTTTTTAGCTGTACACATTTTTTTGTAGTATTAATATGTATTTTCTTCCATACAATTGCTCTGTAAAGTTGACCTGAGAGATCAGGTGACCCAGGCCCCCAAGCCAATTATCTTAAAAAATGTTATAATTGTATAATATAATTACTTTCCAAGGTTATGATTTTACAATGTTTGAAAATTCTCCCAAAATGTGATATCAAGGTACTCTTCAAGAGCTCTTATTTGAATGGTCTATCACATGTTGAGGAGTTATGATACTCAGATTTGATCAGAACTACAATGTAAGAAGCTGCATTACAGTTGTGAGTACATTAATTTGTGTATTTCCTTTTGAATTTTTACTTATATTTTAATTTTCCAGATCTACCTGAAGGAAGATTGGTGCCCTTACTACAATTTTCAACAGGACACAAGCATATTCCACCTCTCGGACTCAGTACAAAACTCAGCCTGCAGTACTTGAGTGATGATGATACCAATGTACTTCCCAAAGCTAAAGCCTGTTTTGGGATTATCCAGCTGCCAGTAATTCATACCAGCAGGAATGTCTTTTTCCAAATGATGGATAAAGCTTTGATTTTTGGTGCAAAAGGATTTGGGGTAATGTAATGCCGTGTTACATCACTGAACTGGGCTGTTATGTTACTAACTTTGGAGTATCATACATTGTTTATGCAATTGTGCTAGTTTTGTTTATAAGTTCAGTTTATGAGTCTAGTTTATCAATAGTTTCATGGTTTGTGATAGTTCAGTTGGGTAATGCCTTTTTTATTGATGTAAGTAGCACTAAAAGACTAATAAGTTCTTGAGCTTTAAATAGTGTAGCAAGGAGTGGGTACAGTATTTGGAAGAGTATGGATTTGTTACTTTTCCAATACTTGATCCAACAGAAGACTTTAAAGTTGCTTTTCAAACGGAGGCCAAGAAGAAACTGCTGGAAGCAGATAGTTGTTTTTGGAAAGTGATACTCCCTGTTTCACACAGATAGTTGCTATGAGGAGTTCAAAGCAGCATGCAATATTTCTTCCAGACTATCAGAGCTGTTGGAAAGGTAATGGGTAATACTAACTGATTGCTTCTTGATTGCTTATTTGTTGTAGTCCGAGATTTATGGATAAGATTCGAAACAATAAATGTGATCTGGTAATGTTGGGACTGTCAACTAAGTCCATAGTTGATAATTTAGAAAGCTAGTTTGTAGCTGGATTTAAAATTAATATTAATAGAACCAAGATAGTTTAAAGGAATTGAAACTTGGACAAGTCTATTGACATAAAATCTGAAAGCTTTGCAATATATATTTTCAAATCTTATAAAATGTGTTTTAATGTGACTTGTATGTCAATGTTTGCCTAGTTAATGTAAGAAAATGTATTTCTGATCATTTCCTTTAGGGGCCATTCACAATTATCAACATTTTCACAAGCCTACAAACCATACTCTTTTTGCTATTGGCATTTTATAAGTGTACATAAAAATGTTGATTTTGCAGCAAAGCAATTTGGATTGACAATTTCTTGTACTTTTAAAAGTGTGAAAGTGTTAAACATTGTGAACTGCCCCTTAGTGTATACCATGAACTGAGATTGATTGATTGATTGACGACTTTCTTTATAAAGGGAAAACACATGACAGTATTATAAAATACTGATTACCCAGTGGCCCTCCCTACAGTTATAAGAGAGAGTGATTATGAGAGTGATAAAAAGTACTTGTCTAGTGTTATATGTCCACACCATTAAAATCAGAGTTGCACAGTGGATCAATTGTGGCTGACAATAGCCATTTCCAATATCGTGGTCTAACTTTCAATGCAAAGGCACAGGAAGTTTTTTGTTGCGATGAACAAATCAACACCATTATCATCCGAATACAAAAGAGGATCGACTGTGTTGATCAACAATTGATAGTCATTTTCCAGCAAAAGGACTGGGGCCTCAGGTACTTCCACTCGTGAGACATCATTTGGGCCATTCCATTGTGATGAAGATGGCAGCCCATCCCAATCCATACCATAAAATGCCAAATCTTCCTCACACTGTGGAAATGGTATTTCAGTTAAAATCCTGGGGGGTGGGAAGACTCCCATTTAGAAATGATGGGGATGCTTGTTGGAAATTATAAGAGGAACCTCTAGCTAAAGATAACAGTGAATTTATTCATTCAATGTTACCCAAATGAGGTAGCATTAAGCAGAGATCTAAACAAGGGTTTGCTAAATGATAAGTTATCATCGCAACTGCAGGCATTTGAAAATAACACCTTAGTAGTATCAAACTAAACATTTAACCCTCGAAGGTATGAGAGCATTCCTGTCAGTGTTATTTAGGGATTCTCCCCCCTGGTATTAAAATGTGTCTTGGTTTTGTGGAAATTGTATTAAAGGTTAAATTCATTAAACATCTATGTTTGGTGTGGGGACAACATCCTAAATGCTACAGAAAAAAGTTGCAAGGGTTAGAGAGAAACGAGGATGTCCATA
The DNA here is from genome assembly GCA_024757865.1 of Epizoanthus scotinus. Lineage (NCBI taxonomy): Eukaryota > Metazoa > Cnidaria > Anthozoa > Zoantharia > Epizoanthidae > Epizoanthus > Epizoanthus scotinus. The sequence continues at coordinate 2,162 of JANUFV010106121.1, read as the reverse complement.
AATAGTTAATGGTAATACTTTAACCCTATCGGGTGGAGACAATCACTTAAACTTCACAAAACTTTGTGACTTTGCCTAGAATTTATCTCCAGATAATTGGATGTGTGAATCTTTTGCCAAGTGATTATTTCTGTTCTATAGAGACCATATTTTTATTGACAGTCTTGTCAAAAATTAGCAATTTTTTCCAAAAGCTTTCTTTTTGCCAATTTTTTGCTTTTAATTGGTAGTTTTGATTGACTAATGATCATTTGTGATGCTTTCAATGAATTTTTAAAGTAGTAAATTATGGCAATTTTCAGACGTCATCAAAAATACAAGGTAGCAGACTTGAAATACAAGATAGTGAATTGAAACCACTAATTACCATATGATATATTTCGGACTAATTTAAATAGCATACTAATTTCGGTGCTGCTAACATTCACAAAGAAGTTAAGGGGGGAGGGGGGAGAAGTTGCCCCCAGTCTGTTCGAAGTCAAAAAAGGGCATTCCAGGTAAGGTCAACCAGTAAACTGGTTAAAAGGCTTTTACCTACATGTACCATAAATTTCAAGTACAATTTGTGTAGCTAACTAAAATTATTTCTCTGTGGGGTGCACACTGTAATCTACAGCCCGTGTAGTTAGTTAACACTCACCATGGCCAGCTCATCAGCAACTCTGTGGTCTGTATTACAAATATTTGATAGACCATGGATCCAAAGCTGTACAGGGGTCCTGTTTCTCTCTGTACTTATTGGAGCTCTGCTATGGGCAGCAACAAATTCTGTCAGCTGTCTGTTAAGCCTCGGTAGGAATACATAGTGTAGTGCATACAGATCCACTTCATTGGAAGGATCTAAGATTCCTGATTCCTCCATACAGGAAAACAAATTATAAAATAAAAAGGTACAACCAAAGAAAACATCCCTCCAAAGACGCTCAATCCTTTGATTGTGGACGCTTCTTCCAGTAATATGGCTCCCTCTGTCTGGACCGCGAAGGGGATGACTCAACATATACCTTGCAACATCAACATTTTCCCCACCTTTATCAGAACGAACCCTAGATGGTAGACCGAACTCAGCAACAGCTCCAACAAATAGCTGAAAAACAGTGGCAGCTGAGTTGTTGGTGTTGGCTCTTAAAAAGACAATCATCCGAGAATAGCCATCAATGCCCCCATGAATCACAAAGCGCCACCTATAAGCAAACCACTATGATGAGAGACTTATTTCAGAAAACCACGAGTTCTATGTGCCTTTTGTATCTATAGCCTGCTAAATAAAATTATGAGGACAGTACATGTATGTTATTAATTTATTGTTTATTCTCTGGAATACTTTGTATACCTGTTCAACTTAAATTTAATAATAAGAATTGAAATGGGTGGGCATCTAGAATTGCAAGGAAACACTTGGTCTCCACAATGATCCTCCCCCCAACGAAAGTGTCTCCCAAGGTTTCCCTGTGACAAACTCGACCCAAGCCCACGGACACTTCTATATGGAGGGTGAGAGCATTAAAGGAATAGTGACCCAAAGCTCTAATCTTGTCCGATTATAAGCTAACCTTTCCACTCTTCATCTCGCTACAGAAATACCGGGCAACTCACTGCTTGTTGATGCCCCCTTAAATATAAGCCAACTCGACACATAAAACCCATTACGAACTTGTATAAGCCCCAGGCTTATTGGTGAATCTTGACTGTTGTCATTAATAAGCCCAGGTTGTTTTGAATTGAAAAAGTTGGTTGATAAACATTTTTAAATACCCAAGCAAAGATTTGCCACTAACTAGGATTTTACAGTATAAGCTGATATATAAGCTGACTTGTCTCGGCAGAATGTTGGTTTTACAACACCTTTACATTCAACCAATGGTCTAGACGCAGGGGTTATACTTAAGTATCTTTATGACAGGGGGTCTGACAGATTTTTGGGGGGTGGAAGTTTGGGCTTGAATAGATTTTTTTGGGTCTATGTAAAATTGAGGATTTTTCTTGGGTGCCGAACTTAAATAAGGGATTTTTGGGGGTTGCAATATGGGCTCGAAGGGATTTTTGTGCATCTACAAAAAATGTTGGGATATTTTTTGGGCACCAACATTAAAGAAAGGCATTTTTGGTTACGATTTTGTTAACTCAGGGATCTATTTGGGTGTAAACATTGGCCCTCTGAC
>JANUFV010106110.1:0-10222 GCA_024757865.1 Epizoanthus scotinus | reverse complement strand
CTTCTTCTTCTTCTTCTTCTTCTTCTTCTTCTTCTTCTTCTTCTTCTTCTTCTTCTTCTTCTTCTTCTTTTTCTTCTGTGATCCTCGTCATTAGGACATTGAATTCCGCAATTGAATTGAGTGAATAACCATGAAGTAGGGAGGGAGGGGGAGGTCCTATTTTAAATTCTATATAAAACTGTAATTGGTTTGGCTGAGGTCCAAACTTTCCACCAATACCGAAACCAAGATTGGACCGACCTTCTTTAATTAATTAAATTATATTAAATCTTCTTCATCCCTTCTGTCGATGTTCTGTCGACAAATGTTACAAGAATGTTTATTAATTAACTATTCCATATTCTCTCAGACTATCGTACAATACATACAGACTGGGTAACGCTCTGTAGGAATACGCAGAACATATGGTGAGTATAAATCACCGCAGCAACCTATTCAGTCATCATATGCAAGGTAAGTCTAGATTTGATCACATTCAAGGCATGAAACATTCAATGAGAACATTTGTAAGAAATTCTGTGACTGAAAACTTCAGTAAAGAAGACAACAAGAATGGCTCTTTGGAAACAAAGTCAACGGCACGTATGTGTTGTTATATAGAACCAAACCATGACACTGTTAGAGCAGTGAACAAATACACAATTTTATAACCTAATTGTACCCTGTTCTTATAAATATGGGAATTAACCATGGCCAGGGGATATCATTCATTTATTTAATATATTGCTCAGCGAAAAAGTGAGCTACTGCTTGCTACTGTGTTACAGCATGAGTAACAATTTGTATATGGATACAAAATATATTTTGTTGGTAGGGAGAATACTGTATTTCCCATGAAATTCGTTGTTATTTTCATTCCCTCTGGCCTCCCCATCAATATTACTAGTATGAAATCTATTTTATAACCCCGGATATAACCTCACGGAAATACTCATGACCATAATACTACCTGGATATATTTCTTGTGTATTGATTATTGTACTAGTACAGTGAGGGCAAGAGCTGGCGATCGAGTATATTTTTATTAAAATATTCTTGTAAAAATGAAGGTAGAAGTTAGAAGTTACTAAAAAAACTGAACAAGACTCACTTACAGAACCGAATTATTAACGAACAACACAGTCTAACATTTTTAAGCTTCAAGCTTAAAGTTGCCTAGCGCCTGGAGAACATTGATTGAATGTCTCTCTGCACGTCATTGTGCTAAAAATGCCATTAAATGTTTGTTTACACTTTTAAACCTGTATTCATGTTCAAAATTTCATTCTATTTTGAGCTCTACATATCGGAACCTTTGAGGAGAACTCCTCTATAATGTCGGATTATAGTTATTATATTAATATATATAACGATATATAATTCACAATGAACAAAGATTAGCAAGATTCTTAGCATAGAAGCAAAACGTCTTACATGAGTGACAATCTGCATTGATGGTGAGCCAAGAAACTGTCAAAACTTGATAAACTGAATGTATTAAATTATATTTTCACCTGCACGCGTTTATTAATATTCAGACACACCGGCGTGGGCTTGGGAAAGCGAGTAGACAAAATATTTATAAACTAAGACGTTTACCGACAATGCAGGCGTGTGGTTCATGTAAACACGAACTAACTTTATGCTTTGATAGTATTCCGACCTTTGAAACAAAAAAGCGAAAGAGGATAAATAACACGGATTATATTTTTTTACATCCAGTCAGCGACTAAAGGGCTATAAGAGGTTTCCACTTCCGGCTTTTGATCTGAGTAGAATCTACACCAGTTGTTGGTAAGTAAAACAGATAGTTATTTGTCGATATTCGCGTCTGTTTTATACCTTGAACATATATGTCTTTGTTAAAATATTGACTTGGATGACAACGTCACAATCTGTTATAAACACTCATACATTTCGAGATTAATGAGCTAAGGACACGATCAGGGATCACTTGATGAATTCTTACAAATCCTTATAATTTTCATTTGAGTACTTTTCTCGTTATACACGTTAATGATCGCTATCAGATAATGCGTATTTTTCACACTAGTTACAGTAACTTCGGTTATGTTTCCTGTTGAACGATAGTCCTTGTGTTTCATTCACATCCACCTTACTGAAGTCAGTAGGGCTGTATCAATTGTTTTCTTTGCGCAGGCTTAAACTAGCCTTTCAGCAGAACTCCCGACATTCTATTCACATGTCCTGGTGATCAGTATTTCATTACAGTTTTAAGACTGATAAGCACCGTACTTAACTCTGCTAGCTTGCCTGAACCGCAGGCCTCGGAAGCGCTTTGGAACTCACTGTCACCGTCTGCAATGCCGCGATAAGCAGTGCGGTTTTATCATAAACATGATAACATTTTATATATAGTTTTGTTCGGAATAGTTACTGCAAATTTTTCTTCAGAATCTTTTTACGCATTGAATGTTTTAGTTATGTCCTTAGCTCGGCTTGTGTATAATATCCGCATTTCGCTGCATGGTGTGAATACTTAATAGAAACCACATTAAAATATCGTGCTTGGCGGGGTCAAAGAACATTTAACAATTATTCAACGAACGCGCGTTGGATATGAGCCGATAAATGGCCAACAAGGCGCGGTCAAACCACACTTTTGTCTTTTAAATTTTGTGTAAGCCGAACGGAAATTAGTTCAAACCAAGCTGGATTAAGTGTAAACCAGGACGATTTTAAACTTACTTCTGTTTTAGAAAACATTTGTTTTGTTCAGTTTTGAAACAGCTGTTTTTCCATATAAGGTCAAACAATGAATATCATCTGATAACCAGTGAGTAGTAAGCCAATCAAATTGCTTGAAATTCAATAACCATTTCAATGTATTTAATAATTAACAATTATTCCCCGAAGTGGAGGTGCCTACTGGTGAATATTGACCGAGTCGCTTCGGTGAGGTAAATATCTACCGCTAGGCACCGACACTTTGAGAAATAGTTGTTTTAATATAAACCCAACAAGTGAATAGCACTTTTTCAATTGGCATAAAAAGAATAAGCGAAAATAATCCTATACTCACATACATCGCGGCGCGCCAATGCTCTGGCGAAACTGAGGTATAAAATTTTTTAAACCAAGCAATAAAAACTTACTTCTAAAAATCACCCAAACCAAATTGTGTTGACTTTTTGGTATTGAGAGGAATTGCTGTTTCGTTTATATATTTTCGGGAAATCTTGCCGCCATTTTGTCAATTAGTGTGCACTCATGCGAGCTCGGAATATCGCAGGATATTCCGAGATAGGGAACCAATCAGATCGCGCGAAAACCACTATTTACTGGTTTGGTATATGCTAATGATGGACAGTCACCTTTTATTGTCCAACCAAAGCGCGCGAAAAGTGATATTCACTTGTCGTATGACCAAGACTGTCTTCACTGTTCAGACTTGTATCAACTTAGACCTCACCGTCCATCGCAACACAATTGAGTGGACGATAGTTCAGAATACTGGTGTTCAAATGAGAGCACTTAAATGAACAGCATTGTCATATGAAAATGAAGAAAGTGTGGCCACTTTATATGATAATCGTGCGCAGACTGTCCAAGACTGGTAAGGACACCGTACGCGTTATAATCGGGAGCCTTGTACGAGTCAGGGTCTCATCCTTGTACCAATGTACTTAGTGCGCCACCGCTACTCGACCACCCGTACTCTTCCCACGAAAATGTCAATTTAGGAAAAAATCTAAACTTGCCTCCTGTTGTTGTAAAGAACGACATGGAGAGAGACAATAGAGTCATAGAGAGGTTTAAAAGCAAACCGCAAACGGGAAATGACGAAGAGCCGCCCGCCGTTTGTATTACGTCCGCCAGTTGTGTTCGGTTGAAGCTTCCTGTCAGACGTGACATGAAAACACACATTCAGCTGATGACAGTTTGGAACCTTCTAACTCCTGGCTTGTCAGCTTATTAGCTTGTGAACAGGCTCTTGTTTGGCAGGAAAACGACCAAAAACCGGAGAAAAATTATTTTGGAAGAGAGGGGTCTGGGCAGACCCCTTCCTTTTTTAAAATAACTATTTTCGGTTTTTCGTTGTTTTCCTGCCAAACAAGAGCCTGTTTACGTGCTACAGCTTAACTAGCTCACACTCGAAGTACTCCTGCAATAAAAATAAATGGTCAGACTTGTTCGGACAATAAACTTTGGACAATTTAAATACTTTTAATAGTACGGTTTTTTGTCATTCTAATTTCGGAGTTAAATATTGTTACATTTATTGAAGATATTTCCATGGCTAGTTAATAGAACATTTTAGTCTTTTCCAAACCAGCTTATATAGTGCTTTTCGCATTCTCTGATTGGTTGATCAAATTAGGGCTATTTAACAGTGCAATCTCATTGGCTACTCTACTCACTATCTATCAGCCAATAGCATGCGATAGAACATCGACACGCATCACTACACACACCTGTGCACTTTCGCAAGAGAGCTGCGAACTGTTTCGGTACTTCTTATTTAAAGTATTTAGTCTTAGTTGAAATGCAACATTTTTAGATCAACCGAAACAATATAATTTTACTCATGCATCCATGCCATACTCGATCTTCATTCTCTTCTTCTGTCATCTCGACAAATCGAGATGCAGCCATCTTGGATGTTTTCACAACAACAGGTATAATGAAATTTATATTAGGTGAGTCGAGGAACCAATCAAATTGCAGCATTTGCGATATACTTTGCGGTCGTAACCAGCGAACTTCAGTGTAACAACTAGGAACTCCAGTAAGGTTGATTACATTAATTCAATATTTGACAACATTCAATATTTCGGCAGTACAGACCCCCTTCGTCGGGGGTGATATCGATTCTTGTTGGTGAGCGGAGTTTACCGAAAACTGCCCAGCAGCTCTTTGAGTATTTCTATCTATTTTTGCTTCTTTTTGGAATTTATAAATTGTTTTGGAAAGTTTCAAAATACACAGTGCATAGTGATTTGTATTCCCACTGATTTAATTTAGAGAATTGTAAGACGGTTCTATATAAACGCGGTAAGATTACAAAATTGATTTTTTAGAAGCTTTGCAACAATGAGCTATTCAGGCTATTGTTCTATTTTAATAAAGTTGGAAGCAATTATCTAAAACAAAAGAAATGTTTTTGGTAATTTTAGTAAACGTTGTAATTATAAAGTAACTACCAGCTACAGACGCAGAAATCACATTTGGTCACGCAACCTCAACACAATCAAAAGACGCTGTGTAACGGAGTACAGCGCCATAACACAACAAAAAAACTTTTGAGAACTCTTAACCAGACTGCACTGAAGGTAGATACCATTGTCAATAAGATCTTGAGATGACTTAGTTTACTGAAATGCTAATTATTTCTAGTTTTACGGATGAAAAGTCTTTTTGTGTTGTAATAGAGAATAAACACAATAAAACATGCCTCCAGGAAGTTTTCAACTTTTACCGACATACAATATGATGGTTTTGTGAAAATGAACGACAACATATGTTTTGGTATCCCACAAACCAACAAAACAAACAATAGATTTCCTGCTTCCGCTTCTCTTGACGTTCCGTTTCTTACAAGTAATAGTGATGAGTTAAAAAGAAATTTTCATCACGCGGTCTTGCGGTTATAGAATATTGCTGCCTGACAGATATGGATCAATATCACTGATAAACTCCCAACCGTCTATTGGTATAAAGCATACTAATTATTCATGGCTGCGAAAAGAAAAACAACCACTGCATTAGTATTGTCTCTAAATGTCAACAACGTTGGATTTGCAGAAACTTTATTAATTTTCACCAGTCATAAGCAATTAAACAATTGAATTGAACATTGAATGAAATGCCGTCGACGCTACAAGCTTTCTATACAAACTAAGATAGGCCAACACATTTCAGTGCAGTTGTTGAGGAATTTACGTTTGACAAAGTGAACTGCGGTAGTTTTACATTACAAAGTCTATTATGTTCGTTAGTCTAGTTCTATTTTGAATTTTACTTGAAACCAACTGCCTTTCTAAGAGGACGGGCGTGTGCCGAAAGTGACCGGAACCGTCGTCAACAGAATACTGAATCGAAGGTGGGGTTTAGTGAAGTATCTTGTCTTTAAATGTGAGTGTACTATATCTTCTTCATTTCTTAATTCCCAATAATTATCAGACAGAAAACTAAAATAGCATATGATTTGACTATCTTGTTGACTTTATTTCAGTTCTGTTTTAAAAAATAATTCCTTTGCCTCAACGAAGCTATAAAGTGCGGGTGACATCATGCTCATGCTCAGCACATCAATTAACTGCTTTTTTATCTTTCAATTCGCCATACCAGAACGCAGTAATTTATTTGGAACAAAGTTACAGTGAAGATTTTGGCGGTAGCACGAGATTTGTTCTTTCATGTTGTTTATTGTGTGAGTCATAAATTTTACACTTCATATGCCAAATATGACAATTTAGTTCCCAGAGGGGTGAAGTAGGTGCGAATTGTCGTTATTAATTTGTGCTGTCGTCACATCTGTCACATGGGTAGACTGGTAATTCAGGGGAACCGCCAATTAGTTCACTGAAGGTGTTCTTAAACTGTCATTAATGTTTACAGTTTGAGATTCTAATATAATTTATGCCCAAACGGTGCCAGAAGCAACATTGATAGGATATGAGTGGCTGTACTACACACATATTGTTTAGAATTCACGGCCAATAACCGCGTAATTTAGTGAGAAATGCTCTGTTTGCATATGGCGAATGCCTGTAGCATGCGATGTCGCTCGTAGACCGCTGTGTCCGGTTTGAATTCCACTTTCATTCTACTGCTTGAGTGAACGCAAGACGCTATCGACTCTTCATTTGCAACAGGAACGTTGGAAAACAGAATCGTTGGGAGCTTCAGATGCGAGTGAATTCACGACCGCACGCTGACTCTGTGGTGAAATTCTCGAAGAACATCAGATTTTGAAAGAAGCTGTAATCCAAACCCGAATCTTGTGTTATCTGGGGTCGTATTTGTGGACTCTCGTTGCGAACAGCTCTTATTCTGTCGTTATCCCGTTGGATAACAATGAAAGCAAAGGTTTCTTGACCTTTATGGACAAAGAACAAGTTCATTTTAGTGGTAGGTACAGTTTGTTGTACAGAATTGAGCAATCACGGCTTCTAATAGAAGAAAGCATTTATAGGTTCATTAATTTTGGTTATGGCCAGTTATGAGCCATTTAGACTGTATGCAACAGGCATAATTTTGTATTTATTATACAATCGTTTTATTACTTTGACTGTGACTAGAAACGAAACGAAACCACCCACGCTCACGTCTACATGGCCTGAAAATGCGAGACATGTTTTGAAAATCAATCTCTTTACCATGACGTTCGAAGCCGAACTCACTGACCATTACAAGAACAATTGATTTTAAAATCATAATTTGTTCTTTTTGCAAGGCGTTTGTTACCACTGAGAATGTATGAACGAGTCATATTTCTGTTGACAGGACTTGTCATTCCTTTCAGAATCCACATCGGCCTGTTGTGTCGATAAAAACACGATGTGCAATCAAGATGCTGATGTTTAATTTCTCAGCTATTATTCTTTGCGGTTCTGTTGAATATTCGCTTTTGCGAGACTTGGAAGTTTTTTATTTTCAGGAGGTGTGTGATTGGAGTGTTTATGTTCAGTGTTGTGTACGGTCGTCAGTCGTCACTTATCGGATTTGCCACTTTGGGTTCAACTGATATCTTGTCTACTTTTACTTTGGTTGCAGTGAGAGGCAACATGACTTGCAAAGGACAAAGTATATTTGTGATACTAGTATTGGTCACCGCTTGGGGTCAACAAACACGATCGCTTCCTGCACACATAACGACAGTATTCGAAGGTAGGCTATCGACCTTTTGTTATTTATATAGCATATATATATATAGTAATATACGTTTATAATAGGGTGCATGCGGGGCCCACAAAGTCCCAGAGGGAAAGAACGCTTAGAATATATTAGAACACATTATAACTTTTTGAAAGACTTGTATTTGAAAGGTTTTGCCTTTTGGAAATTATTATCTCGTTGCAAATCTGCTATGAGTGAATGACCGCATGGCAATATTAAACGATCAAGAGAAATTGAACGTGATGTCTTTTAGAGCTGGAAGATTATCACATTATGTGTTGGTAGTAAGATTTGGGTTTACAACTTAATACTGGGCGTTCATTTGTATGTCTACGTTTATAGAAACAACAAGAATTAGTTGTTCATTGCGATTACTAAACTCGATCGCGAATATTGCTTGCGGCTATATAATATCAGACTGTCTTCTAGCTTATCAAGAGCGGAAAATACACAAAGCAACATAATGTTGAATGGTTAATTCTTTAGGCAAAGCAATAATCAATATTTTTAAAATTGTTTTTATTGAAAACTTGGTATATTTTTCTTATCGCCCGCTGTCATTTTCGCCTTGCGTCAAAGTGTTTAAAACACACAATGCCAACGTATGTACTGTTTACAAAAAGGCCATTTGCATTGTGACGGAGTAAAGCTGACGAATTTCCGCTGTACTAAGGAGTGTATGCCTCTTTAAGCCATCCAGTATTCGTGTAATTTTTTCAATCCTCATCGAAAATGAAACGAACTGTATGTTTTATATGTGACCCGGTCATGTTTTGGAAAGCGCGCACGCGACCCTTTGTTAGCTAGTTTTTGAAACATGCAAAAGATATTCCTGTGTTGTACAGGACTGTAATTAAGATTTTCATCAAATTTTCATACCCTAGATTGATTAGAAAACAAACACGGATTTCTGTGTACATTACTGATAAAAATCAAAGTTCACGTCACGTATTGTGCCGAGAAATCTCTCAACAAATCAAAGGTTTCCGGATGGGATTATTTGCGGGATTTCTGGTCTCTGTGCGTGTGTGGATATTGCGTGGAAAGCTTTTTGACCTAATTGACAGCTTGAAGTGAGTTCTAGCAGGTGCTTGCCAAGAAATACCTGCCCAACTAATTCAGTAATTGTGGTCGGAGTGTTTTCCATATTGTAAAGCAGTGACATGATTTATCAGAACTCTTGTTATCTTTGTCATTGTTGTCTGAAATGTGAATAATTACTTTCGAATTCGCAGACAGATTCTTGAAGTAATTAGCAACAAAATTAAATGTATCGAAGAATCAAAGTCTTATCCTGTGTCTGTGGGAGTCTGTCTACGTGATATTGGTGTTTGCGAGGGATGGATTAAAAGTTTCGCAAGCTCATGTCATGCTGCCATGCCACGGGTCTTCCACTTGAAACAATTTAAGTATGTTTACAACGAACTGTGGTAAACATCTTCATTTGTAGAATAAAACACAACGCTTCAATAATAATACAATATTACTTAAATTTTGACACTATTCCACGCCTTTCCCGCGCAGAATCCGCATATCTATGGATTCAATATTTTATCATCAATTTCTGGTCTTGTACACCTTTTTTCTTCATTGGAGCCTCTAAGACTAATAAATTGCATGCACATATAGAAGGAACAAAGCACTTGATTGGAATTGTCCAGCCCAGGGCTGCAAATTTGTAAATATACATGAAATAATAGAAACTTTAATGACCGACATGTTGTATTTTGTTGTCAGACAGCTGGGAGCCTTCAGATTTCTGCACAACCACAATCTGTTTCTAATGCGGATGGTTTTACTTGCAAAAGAAGAATATAAAGAACTTCAGAGTAATACTCAGAGCATTGAAAATATCACAAAGTGAAATCGACTGCAGACTAGTTGCATTTTTGAATGAAAAGTTGCAAATTATGATTTCTGTAAATACAGTCTGTTAGTGTTACTGTTTTAATATGTTTCACTTGAGTACATTTTTCAAATGAATAAATTTAATCTGAAACAATATAATTTTTAAGTTTGTTGCAAATTAATCTTGTTGCAACATAATAATTAGTTTTATGACACATATAACTGAAAAGTTTTGATGTAATTACAGTAGTCTCCAGTAGGAGAGAAGGACGAATGATGATCATGATTTGAATTTGATTCTTTATATATATTTTTGGAACTAGCTACTACTGTACACAGCTTTTTTTAAAATTTCATGTTTGTGGAGATTTATAAGTTTGGCCATTCTGATTCTCTAAATCAGCCATATATGCAGCTACTGATATAACAAAGTAATATATATTATATAAATTATATTAGGCCAAGTAAAAAAGAAAAATAGTTTCTCGTCCGACCTTTTTCAAAAAAGGAGGCGGGCGGTTCTTACTATTTA
>JANUFV010106099.1:0-10224 GCA_024757865.1 Epizoanthus scotinus | reverse complement strand
TCTAAATAAAATTCCCTCCGTGGTGGGGGTATGGATATTTTCTGGAACTACACATTACAGTCTTTTTTCTTTTTTTTGCTTTTCGCTAAAACAGGGTCGGTCGGGTCCGTGCTACATGTAATCAAATTGGTCTGGCCTTAGCCAGAAATTTGCCGCCAGTTCTATCACAAATAAGAATGAATTTGATTGGTTCTCTGATCGTTTGCTATTGGTCCGATAGTCAACGAATGCGGACAGTCTTTGGCGCGCGCGGTTTTCTAAAGTAAACACAATTAACTTTGTTTTAGAAATGAAAAATATACTTTTATCGTGACTATCATTATTTTCAGTGTGAGTGCAAACACTAAAACTACTAAAACAATTATAGGTAATTATTCAACTCAGTTGATACTGAGTATATCACTAATATAGAACTCGAGTTCGTCGTATAACTGTTAAATATTCACCGCAACCTGATTACAATGATAAATTAGGTTACATGATTCTGATATATAAAAATTATTCAAATGTGAACTAAGAGGGCGTATTGTTACTGGTACTATGCTGAAGCTAAAATTGTTAAAAATATCTGAGTTTAACAGCTTTCAAGTGTTGCTAAACTGCTTTGTTTGACAGAGTTCCATAAACTATAATTCCTAATCGGTCCTCAGTATATACGTTTAAAATCGGTGGCGCATGTATGTTGAGTTATTTGGAGGTACTCCAAGGGTATCGGAAGCTCGCAAAGTTCAGGTCGCGGTTCAGTCTATAAAGATGTAGCTATAAACTGTGGGTGTCTTGTTATTGTATACAAAGTCCCACAAAGAGGTCGATTTGGAGCAAGTCTAATTGTATATTGGCGCTTTCGTTTCTTATGTGTGAGAACGCCTTCTTATTTTATTATGCAGTTTGCGATAATGGGAATATATTTTATGCCATTATGGTTTGTTCCTGATGTGTCGGCGACGGTCGCAAACAACTGGACGTAAAGGCAGGACCAGTTCTATCTTTACGTCTCGTTTGCGTTTGTTTGCGACGTGTTACGTCTATATGGAAAACAACCTTTAGGATATCATCCTCAGATTTTCCCTAAAACTGTTCTTCAAAATTATGTTCTTTCAGGTTTTATTAAAATTATTTTTCCTTTCTTGTTCAGTAGCAATAACAAAACACGTGAATACGTTAGTGACAGGATCTGTTTGACTGAGAGACTCCCCGTGTGGCCGTTGTATTAAAAGTGCGAGATATAATGCCTTTTAAATCGTACTGTCCTGCTGGCCCATACTGTACTGACCTATGCCCACTGCTCTATCTTTCTCACTGACTAAGTAGTTAACAGTTTCGTTTCAGGTAATGACTAATAGTTAGAGTGATTCGCTCCCATTTTCTATATTCTTAGACTGAGATATATTCTTTATACCATGTTTTTGGACTGATTTATGGATTTTTTTCAGCCTCAACATCAACGCGGTAAAAATGGTATCTAAAAGTAGATACATGTAGGACATGTCAGCCTTCTTGGATCAACTTTATTATGAACAATTTTTGTTTCTAAGGAATAATAAAAGATGTATTCTTGTATGTAGAAACTTCAGGAGAGAGAACGTGATTTTAATGATTTTGTTTTGGGTTATAAAATACTAATAATTTTGGCAATGTCAAAAGTCAAGGTAACGATGCGTCATTTTTTTACTGGAAAAGCAGGTTTTGCGTGCAAATTGGCCACGTGACGGAATATTCCAGATAAGTTACCCAGAACTCCGTGCGGAAAGTGCTCTATGTGACGTCACAGACATGCGCAGAATGTTTTAAGTAGTAGCTGAGTTCTTTCTTTTTTTCGTGCGTGTCCTTGTGGATTCGACAATGTCAATGCATCAGGTTAGATTTTTCCTTATTTTCTTTCGAAATTAACACTTCAGACACTGATCAATGACTTTATCATTTTCAGCAATACTTCGACGACAGGAGGGACGCACAAAATAGTCTGTAAGTGCGACACAGCGATCGGTTCTATTTCGAACTCTTACAGGAAGTTGCGTACTTTTGTGTGTATGGATTCTCCCTCAATTTTAATACCAATCTGTTCCATTTTAGCTACGTTGGAAATTTGGACCGAAAATGTACAGAAAGATTAATAACAGAAATATTCAGTTCTGTTGCCCCAGTCGTCAGATGCAAGATTATAACATCGGTAAGTACGACCAAGGCACTCGATGTTGTGATCAACTGAATTGGAAATATTTTCAGAGCTTACCGGCGTTTATGGATAGACAATACACATTTTCTATCTTTGCTTGGAATCGTGTTCTTCTGTGACAGTCGTGGCGAAAGCACTACCGGTATAAATTCCACAAGCAGCTCTTTCTAAAATTATTGTAACGTAAATTTCACTCGTGTGTCACAAGCCAAGTGCGAGCCCCATCAATAAATATTTGGGTTACTTTCTGACTTTTAGATCAGAGCACTTCTTTTTCCATCAATCCATGCTCAACAATGAATAACCATTATAACAAATAATTGTAAAGTTTATCGATTTGTATCGAAATTAACTACGGAATGTCGATCTTACGAATTCTACACAACACTTTAATAATCTGTCTGTCATTTCTGACCTGTTGGAACTATTATATTTTGGTCGATGTTTTGTGTTTACTGAAAACAATAGATTGATTGCTCCAAATATATTGTCATAAGTTCGTCCATTCACACAGTTCTAAGCATTTAATCATTGCATGCCAGTGGAGAAATATTTGATATAAAAACTCGAGGATGCCAGCGGGAATTCTATTTGTAATTGCGAATTCATCGTTTCTCGCACGCAAGTGTGGAAAAATTCCAAATCTTTTGCCAACGTGGTTTTTGACAAGAGTGACTGCAGTCTCTCGGTCAAGTTCATTAGCCATTAAGTAACGTCGGAATATACTGGCTTTGTTCCATCGGTGAGTACCTTTTACTGTTTGGACTTTCTGTTTGTTTTGGTCGTGTATTCTTTATTCCTGTTGTCACATTTGATTTACAAGAACAAGTATTCCAGTACTCTTTTAATCTTTGTCAGTTTGTGCTTTGCGGTTGGAAAGGAAGCCATTTTGATTTTGGAACACTTGTCAATTTTGCTTTTCGCCATCGAGTGATGTAGATTTTAGCGTTTTAAGGATTATCGAGGTTATATAGAGCAACAAGGCTGATGCGTTTAACTTCATTTGTTGATATTAATTCTTGATGGTACTCAGAAACTTATAGTTCATATTTTTTGAGTTTTCAAATATTCGGTTCTGCATGTAAATTGCACAGTAAACAGTAAACGTTTTCAGAGTTGGGAATCGTTCGTATTTTTAAAGAAATATTTGTTAATGTTGTACATGTTATACGAAATTATACAGCTAATATTTAATAGTAACAATTCTGCATACTTCAGCTTTAATCTTCATGTACAATATGACATGGATAGGATATTTAGTTTATTTATAATCATTTTGCAACCAGCAGTTGAAATATGCAATTATTTACAAGGTTATTTTAAAATCTATACTACAATTACTATGCTTATAGCAAAGGAATATTGTTTTAACATGTGATTATATGTTTGATTTGATTCAGTTTAGTCACAACTACATGTAGCTCACATCTGTTTATTGTTTAATATATTTAAAAATTTAAGTAAACTTTCGATTGTAAGTTCCCCTAATCATAGTGTGCATGTACAATTCCAGAAATATTTTATGTACATCTGAAACTAGTATGTTCTTTGCCTGTTGGAACCAATTTCTCTTGACTTACCAAACCTATTTTGCGTTACATTGTCACTGCATTATCAAAGCATCTTTTGACCAATGAAAGTTGCCAGAGTTTTCAACTTGTGATAATTATATTTAGAGGGTATGTTGTTCCCCGGTGTTGTGTTCATCCAATGCTCTTTGTATTTAAGAGGTTTTGTGACATCATATCTGATATGACATCTTTTGAAGTTTTGTTAATAGTATCTTACTAAAATAAAAGTTATTTCAAATAAATTTTACTGCATTCTAACGTCACTCTTCCACTTAAAATGAAGAAATTGTCTTAATCGATATAATTTAGAAACGATGAGGGTGGGGGTAAATATTCAATTTGACTGGATTTTTTTAAATTTGATTTAATACTACTGAAATATGTATAAAGGTATCCTATATACATATATAAGTACAAATATCATTTTAAAATCATATTAAGGTAGCAAATAATGCCATAGTATGACATCATGAGACATCATTATTTTGGATCTTTGGAAATATTGTGTAATACTTATGATGAAATTCATGAAGGGGTAATTAAAATAGACATACTGGTAATTAGATGCCAATCATTTGTTATTCGTAGAATATATAAAGCACTTAATGGTTTAGCTCCCAAATATATATCTGGTCTTATCAATATTTATGTACCCAGACGCAATCTCCGCTCGGCACAAAACAAACAACTAGTTTTACCTGTTTTTAATTTACGTAGGTATGGATTCAAGAGCTTTTTCTTGTGCTGCACCCTCCTTGTGGAATTCTCCTCCACAAAAACTTAAGTTTGCCACCTCTTTATCTAGTTTTGAGGGTCAGTTAAAGACATACCTTTTTAGGAAATATTTTTATTAGAAGGCGTATATATATTATATTTTATACATTTTATCTTAGATTCTTAAATTGTGAGCCAGTTTATATGTAAAGCATTTTATCCATATTTGTAAAGCACTATTGGGCAATATTTTGGAAATAGCGCTATATAAGTACATTATTATTATGTGTTATTGTCTGCCATCTTGATGTATGACTTTGGTACATCAAGATGCCCACAACATACTAATTGCACTTACCGTAAATGTTTCGAATATTATTTGCCTGATAGATCGGCTACGAAGAAATCAATCTATTATTCCATTTGTATACTTGCTCTGTAGAGAACCTTCAAGATATTGTTCTAATATTTGCTTTTCTTGGACAACAGTATTTTCAGCATAAGAAATTTAAAATTTCATATCAAACATTGCAATTTACATTCTTATTCTTAAAATCATGTTGAACTGGCATGTGAAACACATCTTTAGGGATGGACCATTAGATATTTTAGGGGGGGTGCCGAATTCCTCCCAAAAAAATCGAGCAAGCCTTTAACCATAAAAAAAAAATCGTGCAAGTAAAACGCCCAAAAAAAATATCGGACAAGCTAAGAAAAAAAAATCGAACACAAATGCTACCCCAGAAAAAAAAATTGTGCAAGATGAAAAAGCCTCGCCCTAAAATATCTAATGACCAGTCCGTCCCTTAGCAAGTTTGGTTTTTCATGCAATTGCTTCTTGGTCTTAACCCTTTCAGCGCTAGTCACTATATCACTATCTTTCTTCTCTTTACCATATCAATACAAAATAAGTAGTTTGTTAATGAGAATTGGCAAACTGATCAGAAACAGCAAATTTTCTGAAATGAATTACAAAATTATCCTAACCTGTTTATAAGAAATGTATGGAGACTGGTAAGGAGAATTTAGCAACAGGTCACTTGACATGTTTGGGGCTGAAAGGGTGGAAGTGAATTTGGGCCATCATAAAATCCTTCTGGTTGATTTAATATCTCTGTCCTCTGTTAAAACCATGCTTTTCTAAAATAATGAATAATGTCAAAAGAAATGCACTGCCAATCGCGCCTTTTCCCTCTCTGATCCTAAAGTATCGAACAAACTTCCTTTAATATGAAATGCAGTCAAGCAAAAATCTATTGAAAAATAATTTGTCCTTTTAATTACCTTTTACCAGTGTCTTTGAATTTATTTTAGAAAAAGCACTCTAGAAACTTTATTAATATATTATTAAAAGTGATCTGTACATTATTTATATTAATAGTATAACTAAATTTCACTTCCATTGATCAAATGTTATAATAAGTTATGTAGCACCATTTCCCGATATTTAATGACACTTTGCAATGATAAAAAATCTAAATAGTTAAAAAAATTTAAATTGCTTCTGATTATTGAAAAAAGGCATTATTTTATTTATTTATTTATTCAGTTTTGCCAGAGAATAATAAATAATAATAATAATAATAATAATAAGGACGTTATACAGGGACAATACAGAGGAAAAAAACCTTAAACTGGCCGGGAATACACAACAGCTTTCGCCAATTACTGTGCCCCCTTATAAGATTAGATACACAAATTCATATACAAAAATACATTTTTAAAATAGGAAAATACTAAAACAAGAAAATACGTGTCTAAAAACAGCAAGTAACAAGTGCGGCCAGACTCCTGGACTTATTACACGACGGGCAGATGGTGCGCCACGTTCGTGGGCTGTCCACATCATAGATGTTTAGAGCCTGCATGTAATATTCTTTAAGTTTAAGTTTAAAATATTTTAGTTGTATTGATTTGTGTCTAAAATAACTCCAAGCCAGATTTTAAAAAACAATATTTTAAGCTTGCACTTAAAAATATAGACAGATGGAGTATTTCACATGTCTGAAGTCAGTCTGTTCCACAGTGACAGTAGCTACAGAGAAAGCATGGGCATCATAATGCTTTAAACAAGAAGTTCCAGCATAAAAGGAATACCCCCTCCTCCCCGTTCGCCTTACAACTCAAAATTTGAAATTCAAATTGCATAGGCATTGAACGAGCAAGTGAGTGATTCATTTCTCTCATTTTAAAATACTAAATTTCTTATCCAAAAATGTAAATAAGTGAAAGAAAGGTGAACAGGAGGAAGCTAATATATTATTAGTAATGGTTTTGAAAAGAGTTAACAGTGTACTTGAGGACTTGCTACGAGTTTGGTTTGAATTTCGTGCGACAGAACATGTCGAGGTGCACTCAAGCAGAGCAACACATGTTGTGAAGCTGTGACAGAAAGTTTGAGTGACAACTAAATGTGTTATTGGCCTGGCCTGGCCCTTCTGGAACTTCTTGTTTAAGTTGTAACAGAGTTTGTATAGAAGCCTTTTGTTTGAAGAGTTGAGATTTCTGGAGGGATTGAGTACTGCACCAGATTTTGAAAATCTCTGCCTGGTGTTCTCTTGTTTATACTCTTGCGGCCTCAACCAGAATTTTTCTAGTGTTTAATGAAATCTTTGTTTGGTTCTTCTTTTCCTGCATTGACTTGTGTGTCATGCTTTCATGTTTTTGTAACTTTAGTACCCTCTTCAGATTATGAAAACTTTGAAGTTCTACTCAACCAACTCTGAGGCCAGGGAAATGAGGTCTGAGTCCAACTGTTTTCGAATTAAGGGCCTGGTGCATTCAATTGACCATATTCCTAAATAGGAATACACTTATGACCATTTCAAAATGTGTTCTACAAGCTCTAAGCAATAAAATGATTATACCGAATTATGAATTTAATAGGGCAAGCTGAAAATGTACAGACAAGTTCCGTTTTATAGATTTCCAACGTATTTATTCCATATATTCTTACCGGTTTCCAGAATACAATCAATCAAATGCTTTCTATTTTTGTTGTATTTTCTTGATGACAACATTAATTTCAAAAATAATGAATAATTTAGTGTGAGTCTTTGGGAGCTAAAGTCTGCCATTTTGGTCTAATATAAAAATTATTTAAAATCTGCCTGAGGCAATGTTATAGATCTTTCATCAGTCAAAATTGTTGAAACTTGATGTTTGTATATATAAAATTATATATATTATACAGTCATGTTTGGCTTTATACTACCGAAAACCTTTATTAATGCAATAAATTGTTTATATTAGTGTCTCAGCATGCCAATTTTGGATTAATTTGTAACTCCGTAAACGACTTTTAATACAATATTAATTTTATCTTTTTGTTCATGTTTATGTGTGTTTATATACATGCATGCCCCCAACAGTTACTTGATATAAAATGTAAGTGGGGTGCTCCAAATTATAAATTAGTTTAAATCTTGCAACAGACTGTACGTACCAAGAAATAAATAACTTTGAAATCAGTTCCATTGAGTTCCCAAAGGTGTTTGCAAGTTTTTCAGAACTTGAGCTACAAGTTGTTTCAATGTCCATTTTACATATGTTTTTCAAGTGTGATTTTTAAAGACAACATAGTTAGTGTTTTATTATTTTCCAATTTTTAATGTCATACATGATACAATATTATTATAGCTAGTGGATGCCAGTTTTAATATTTCAATTTTTAAAGATAGAATTACATTTTACAGGTAGCAGTGAGGCATGATAGCATGTGGTTCTGTAATAAGATTCCTATAATATAATCTGCCATAGTATAGTCTTTACTTCAAACAAGTTGAAGTAACCAAACTCTATACAAGTTTGAAGTGCATCATATGTTGGTATAAAGTTGCTGTGGTCATCAAAATATAAATGAAAGATTAAATTGAAACTAAATAGTTTTTCCAGCTCACTTTAAATTTGAATATTTTGAATAAACATTTAACAGATATTTAAGAAGTATATGACAGCCTTATTAATTATGAACAAAGACACATTAGTTTCCGTGTGTCTGTGTTCATTCACTCCAGTATATTCTTGCTCAGTTGAGCTTTAATCCGATTCCTCCAGTTGACTTAAGGACGGTATGACTTTGTGGGTTTTCTGTCATTGATCAATGTCTCTGTAACAGCATTTGATGTGTGTTTTGGTACCATTCTGTGTTTTATCATCATGTTGTGAAGACCACAGCCAAATGGAACTGGGTTGCCAAAAAGTTTGCATAGAGATCTATATGTCAAGCAGCTAGGTTGCATTTAACTCAAACTTAGACGAAGAAGTATAGTGTTTAGTCAGAAGATAGTTTGATAGATATGCAAGTTGAGAAGTAGCCAACTATAATAATCTTACTCTGGTAGACTAGACTAGTGATTATACATCGGCAAGTAGGTCAAATCAAGATTTATTTAATCAACTGTAGGAGTTCATGTTATGCTGTTCGCCGTGAGGGTGGTAGGTTTGAGCTGACGTTTCGAGTGTTAGCCCTTCGTCAGAGCAAAAGATGAAGGGCTAACTGTCATTGGGCTAATGCTCTAAACATCAGCTCAAACCCTCACGGCGAACAGCATAACATCAACTCCTACAGTTGATTTAATCAATCTATAATGATCTTCGTTTTTGATAGTAATAAATCAGCTGAAAAGAACCTGTGGCGTTAGTATTGAGATAAATGATAGGAAAAGAGTGACTTCTCAGAGTCAACGGAAGTGATGTGAGAACCGTAGTCAGAAGATCTTTGTTGTACTTTTCAAAATTACAGACAATACACTGAAAAACGGAGTTGAATGTTTAACCGTCTAGTTCATCTGATGTACAGAAAAATGAAAATCTTTAATTTTGTAAACAACTCGTCTTCTGAACTCCTTTTTCGAATTTTGTAAAGAACTTTTTTTTTTTATCCTCTATCCTTGGCATTTTGCGTGGTGTGGAAAACAAACAAGTGACTTATTTTTACGAGAGCAAATCTCATTTGGCATTTTGAAAATGTTGAATTAAATTTCAAATATTTACTATTAAAATCTTCGCCAAAATTCTAAAAATTACAAAAATGATTTTCTGAATAGGGTTCTTGTGTTGCTTCTGTTGCCTGTAAAGCTCTTTTTGGAATACTATTTAGAACTAGTTTCTATATTCAGATATTATTAGAACCCATAACAAGATATGAAAACTAAACCAGCTGGCAGTACACTAATAATTATACATATATATATATGCGCTATATATAATTATATATGACACACTAGATGTTTCTTTTCTCCTCAGGCATCAAGTGATCCATATTGCTTTGTGGAGTATAGCAGTTCAAAACAAGCAGATCAGGCAATGTCGATGATGAATGGAAGGAAAGTATTAGGAAAGGTGAGGCAAGCTTTGTGTATCACTTTGTGGCTACTGACTGCGTACATAGACAAGAGAGCTGTCTCTATCAGACAAGAGATTGCTTGTTTCTAATCAGTAAGATAGTGGGATGTTGTTTACACTTTTGTTCAGTAACGTAAATCTGAATTTACCTCCATTGAACATTCAATTGAATTGGATGCCATTAAATCTTGCTTTTAAAAGTAGTGTAATGTTGTAGGGCTTTTCAGAGAATGGACATTATCACAAGTCAAATTCAGTGTCAGTTTTGCTTTAAATTTGTCTCAGTCACATGATTTTGTGTTACTGAACTACAGTACCGCTCGCGAGTATCTTTACCTCACGCGTAACGCGCGCGTAATGAGCTTCACGCGTCATTGGCACACGCCAAATACTCGCCAATAATTTTGCATAATTCTG
>JANUFV010106088.1:0-10224 GCA_024757865.1 Epizoanthus scotinus | reverse complement strand
CATTGATCGTTTGTTGTTATCTAATAACCAGTCTAGTTATAGTGGTAATAACATTGATCGTTTGTTGTTATCTAATAACCAGTCTAGTTATAGTGGTAATAACATTTATCGTTTGTTGCTATCTAATAACCAGTCTAGTTATAGTGGTAATAACATTGATCGTTTGTTGTTATGTAATAAACAGTCTAGGTATAGTGGTAATAACATTGATCGTGTGTAAATATAATACAGCCAGGTCATGTTCTTTTTCATTTTCTATATACACATCATTTACTGTATTAATAATGTATCTTTGTATATAAATTTCTTGGAAGTGGCCACAATAATTGTGTTTTTCCTCTTGTATTGTATCTGTAAGTTACATTATTATTTTATTTATTATTATTATTATTACTACTTATAAAATTCTTATTGAATTTTAACAACGAAATTGCTTATAAACTTTAAAACAGGTTATTCATTTCAATTGTTTGACATAAAAACATATTCTTATTTATTGAACATTTATTACATTTACAGTGGGACGGTAACACAGGAAACAGCAGCTAACAGTGGATAGTTGAGTTTAGGTTTAAGTGATTTTTACTTACCTTAGCTTTTTAAACCAAGAAATTAATCTTTAAAAAGCCCCTACAAAGTGCTCATCTTTACCACGCGTATACCATTTATTTGTTTCTTCAGAGCGAAGATCCGTTTATCGGCAGCCGCTCTTCAAACGAAGAGAAAATGATATGTTTTCACCGAACCACTCGAGTTCAATCACTGGTTAAAAGAATGCCAACTAGCAAACGCCATCCTGTCCGCTGAGCCAGGAGTTTGGCAGTAATGAAAAACACGAGTGAACATGAGAAGAAGAAGAAGAGAAAAAAACGAAAAACAGAAAAAAAAAAAGAAGAAGAAGAAGAAGAAGAAGAAGAGAAGACAAAAAAGAAGAAGAAGAAGATAAAAAAGAAGGAGAGAAGTAAGAAGATGAAAAAAAAGAAAAAAAAGAACCAGGAGAAGATGAACAACAAAAAGAAAAAAAAGAAGAGGTAAATATGAAGAAGGAGAAAAAGCAAAAACAGAAGCAGAAGCAGAAGCAGAAACAGAAGCATAAAGAGAATAAGAAGTAGAAAGAAAAAAGAAGAAAAGAAGAAGACAAAGAAGAAGAAGAAGAAGAAGAAGAAAAAGAAGAAGAAGAAGAACAACAACAACAACAACAACAGAACCATGTGTGTGACCAGACTCGTGTGTGTGACCAGACTCGTGTGTGTGACCAGACTCGTGTGTGTGACCAGACCCGTGTGTGTGACCAGACCCGTGTGTGTGACCAGACCCGTGTGTGTGACCAGACCCGTGTGTGTGACCAGACTCGTGTGTGTGACCAGACCCGTGACAGCGCAGAAGTCACGATAATCTGTAGCCTTCCTGGATTTCGATTTGATTTGCGATCTAAGTAAATAAATCTTTAATGTAGCCCGCTATTAAGTCCTTCTGTTACACCTCTTCTCCCTTATTGTAACATTAGGTTAATCATCTTTCACCAATAGGTATCAAGGTACTACAACTACCAAATTGACATCGTGGCTTCTTTTCTTCCTCTAATTGTGATCATTGTCATCCTATTCTCGGAAGAATTCGAAAAGTATTGCGGTAGTTGTAGTAAAACAGCGTCGTAATGAAAATATTGCAACTCTTTCTGAAATATGCAGAGAGCGTGTATTCGGAGTAATACTAAGCCTCTATAACTTGAAGCTGTCTGTAAATGACTGTAGTTATCGTGTTTTTGATTGCTAATTCTTAGCATTTACTTTCTTGTGCTTTCCGTGGTCAGTGGGTCATAGACAGTGCCTGGTTTGCCACTTGTCTATAAACCTACCCCTCAAGTCCCAGGTTTAAGTAAGAGCGTGGTAGAAGCTACATGAATGCACCTGCTTGTTAGATGATGCACGAGATGATCACGTTCTCTTGATGACTGTTGAATTTCATTCTGGCTCATCGTTACTGTCCTTAACTTGCCACATGATAGACCTTAGTGTTTCAAGATGGAAATGTTTTTCACTTCAATATTGCTGGTTGACTGCTATTTGTGAGATGTTTTATAATGCTTCATCAGATCAGCTAGAAAGCTTCCATTATCCTGCAACAGCTTCTGTGGGTTATCCATATCCTTGATTCGTCCATGATCCAGAACAACAATGCGGTCATAACTCAGAATTGTATCCAGTCGGTGTGCGATCGTAATAGTCGTACAACCTGAGAGTCGGTCCTTTAGAGTCTCTTGAATCAAGTGATCTGTGTCTTGGTCTACAGACGCTGTAGCTTCATCCAACACAATAATCTTGCTTCCTATCAGTATGGCGCGACCCAGACACAACAACTGGCGCTCTCCAGCACTGAAATTTGATCCACCTTCAACGACATTGTACTGCAGTTTTTGAGGCAGTTGTTGCACGGTTTTATCCATATTCACTGACTCGAGCATGTTCCATATCTGCTGATCGCTGTACTCCTCAAAGGGGTCAAGGTTACGTCGTAGTGTGCCGGTGAAGAGGAACGGATCTTGTGGAACGATCGCCATTGCTTTTCGTGCTTCTTCAAGCTTCAGTTCTTTGATGTCAACCCCATCGATATAAATCTTACCTTCTGCTTCTGGGATTAAGAACAAGGCATCAATGAACGATGATTTGCCTGCACCAGTTCGTCCAGTAATACCTATCTTCTCTCCCGCAGTAATGGAACATGTGATGTCTTTAAGAACTTCCTTTTCTTCGTTGTTATATCTCAGCGACATGTTTTGCATGTCTATGGCGCCATGTTTTGGCCATGTCTTGGGAGGAACTGCGTCTCGACTGTATCCTGGCTCAGGCTGTAGTTTACAGTACGCTAGAACTCTCTCGGCCGCCATCATCAAGCTCTTGACGAGCGAGTACTCGAAAAGCATATTTGGAAGCATACTTGCTATTTGGCCAACATTTGCCAAAACAAGCCCCGTTGATTCTGCAATGATAGCAAAAGATGGAATCGTTATTGCACATAAACACGCGCCATACATTTTGCTTCATGTGTTTAAGATTGCATACCAACGTCCATCCAACATCGAAACAAACACAGATCCCACAAAGCAAGAAACATTGGAACAAATAAAGATTCCACACGCCAAGCAACGACGCAGACAGAGGCATAACAAATACTTGCCGCCAACCAGCAGACTCGTCTAAACCTTGCGAGAAGAGAAAAAACTAAAAAAAGACGAAAGGAATAAGAAGCAACCACAAATATTATATTGAGAAAGGATGCATTTAAGGCCATGCATGCGCGCCATCGTTGATATTTTAAATATTATTTTATCATGTACACAAGCAAAATGTAGTAAATGTCAGTAATAAGAATAAAAAATAGCAAACAAGTACAAGCCGCCGATATCTGTAAGTTACTTACCCGGGCTTCCGTTCTTTAATATTACGATCGCTGATGCAAGCATAGTGAAAGTCAACGTGATCCAGTTCTGTCGCATCACGTGCCATCTGGTTGCTCCATAAAACAGCAGATACGCTTCGTTGCTTCTGTCCTTCAAACTGCAGATGTAAATAACAATCATATATACAGCTATGTAAAGTAAGGTTGGCATTGTGCAATAGTGAACAAAACGACTGAAAGGAACTGTGGGTTGTCTAAAAGTTTGAATAAAATAAGGTTGCTACAGCAGAGAGCTTAAACTTTGAGTGATTCTAGCACCTAGTTGTCAGTCAACGCAAATGTTCTCCTTTCCTCAGCATTATTGGGTATGTGATCTAAATTTTGTGCAACCCACAGTTCCTTTCGGTCGTGGTATTGCCTATTTCACATTGTCATCCTTTCTGAAATAGCTGTAAATACAGGTCATAAAACTATCAACTGAAACAAGTCCCATACTACAGAAACGATCACAAGATTTGATAACAATAATTACAAAAGATCCGAAAGTTCAAATAGTTGTAGTTGCTAGTAAGTTTGTTGATTAGCTCAAATTCACTTTTCCTCTATGTAAGTGAACCCAGAATCGGTAATCCAGTCAGCTTTTAAAGCTGAAATCCGAAACCCGACCTAGTTCTTTCGGTTTTGGAATCTAGAATTCAGTGAAATGGTGGACATATGGATCCAAATAATTTTTAAGGTCATTGCATCCAAATAGAGCCAGCACAAGGAATTCTCTCAAAGATCACCCGTTTGTCAATCAACATACGTAAAGTTCAAAAATATAATAAAAAGTGGGGGTCCCCATGGTAACTTATGAGGTATGACGCGCTAAAGTACCATGAAATTCGAATATCCGATCTCATACTTCCATGTTTGACTTTCACAGAGTATGGTTTAGAAACATTTAGAACGCAAAAATACCAGTTTAAGTATGGTTCTTGATTTATACAAAACATTTTTGATATGTTTTTTAAAATGTTAGTAGACTAATAGATTTTCCATACAAAACTTGTAGCCATGGTTACCAAAGACAATAAAATAATCTGGCTATTACAAATATCTTTCCTGTTCTTAAAGTTGTTTCTAGAACAAAGATATTTCTCATGTTTTCTATACATGGACTTGGTTAGATGCTAATGAAATTAGGACAAACAAATTAGTGGAACCCAACGCTAGTTTATCAGATAATAAACAAAATGTAGCAAAAATTTGCTTTAAAATTACATTTTTCCGTGAGGGGACGGGACGAGTTCTCTAAAAAAACTCTTATATCACCAGTGAATTTTCCATAAGGAACATTACATATGGGTTATTATTATGATGACAAAAGGTAGAGCGGCTATGTTAGTGTACCTAACATAAAAAAAGGAATCACAACTCTATTGTTATTGAAGACCAACATGGCGGTTGTCATCCAACAGATTTAAACGACAAAAGGTATAGCGGCCATGTTAGTGTACCTAACAAAGTAAAGTAATCACAGTTCTATTGTTATTGGGGACCAAGATGGCGGTTGTGATACCACAGATTTAAATGACAAAAGGTATAGCGGCCATGTTAGTGTACCTAACAAAGTAAAGTAATCACAACTCTATTGTTATTGGGGACCAAGATGGCGGTTGTGATAACACAGATTTAAATGACAAAAGGTATAGCGGCCATGTTAGTGTACCTAACAAAGTAAAGTAATCACAACTCTATTGTTATTGGGGACCAAGATGGCGGTTGTGATACCACAGATTTAAATGACACAAGGTATAGCGGCCATGTTGGTGTACCTAACAAAAGAAAATGATCACAGCTCTATTGTCATCGAAGACCAACATGGCGGTTGTGATCCCAGGTGTACCTAACAAAACAAAGCTATCACAACTCTATTGTTATTGAAGACCAACATGGCGGTTGTAATCCCAGGTGTACCTAACAAAACAAAGCTATCACAACTCTATTGTTATTGAAGACCAACATGGCGGTTGTGATCCAACAGATCTAAATGACAATAGGTATGTTGGTGTACCTAACAAAAGAAAATGATCACAGCTCTATTGTTATTGAAGACCAACATGGCGGTTGTGATCCCAGGTGTACCTAACAAAACAAAGCTATCACAACTCTATTGTTATTGAAGACCAACATGGCGGTTGTGATCCCACAGATCTAAATGACAAAAAAATGGCGGCTATGACGTCACATGCAAACCGTCCGGCAATTATAATATGTTGCGATGCAGACGCTTAATCGTAAACCTCGGCCAAAATTATATATTTAGCGATTACTAATCCTCATAGCTATCTCTTATTATTATTAACATTCTCGCTATTATTATTAGTATTATTATAAAGAAGACGACTTTGTATCGCCTCGCACATTCTGTTCTCTCTCCTTGATTTGACGTCATTTGTGAATCAACATGTATAGGTAGATTAACACGCAGAAATTGAACCATTTAAAATTTAATAAGATGAAATGTACTACCTGTGAAACTTATCCATGAAATCCTGCTCTCTGTTATATGTTCGTATTGTGACCAATCCACGCATAGTTTCCTCAAGCAAGGAGTAAACTGGAGTCCCACAAGAGCCAGCCAACCTTTGCATATCTACCCAAGGAGCTCTGAAGTACATTTCTAATAACACAATGCCCAATGCTAATGGAATAAAAGCCAGTCCAATCCATGGAGTAATAATTACAATCACAAGGAAAGCTCCTATAACGCGAATGGCCTGCAAGAAAATCTTTGTCATAAAAAGAGGAAGTTGTTCGTCGAGGTCCTCGATATCTTGAGAGAATCTGCTTAACACTCGGCCAGCAGGAGTTGTGTCAAAGAAATTCACGTGTGCTCGTAGAACCACCTTCAACATCCTTTCCTGTAAATTCTTGGCAGAGTTGAGATAGAGCAACATCAGTGCAACTAGAGTCACTATAGACAACACCATGTTGGCCGCGGACAGCCCTGCAAATACTCCAATGTTGGAAGGTTTCTGCTGCGCTTTCAAGGAAATGGTAGAAATGTACTTCATCCAGAGGTTGAGAAGAATATTCAAAACTGATAGCAAATGGAAATGGCAAGTATTAGTAACTTACAAATCGTTCTATCTTGTGACAGTTCCGTATTTCTGTCTGAACTCATTTACCTGTTTTCATTTCTGTAACCTTTATTGTTCCCCTGACCTGTTTTCCAAGACTACAAAACACACCATTTATTCCTAGTAGATGGGAAAACTAAGGGCGCTTTTCATTCGTTAGGTCTTGCATGACGGAGCAGTCAGTTTGCAAGTTTAAATAGACAACTATATAAGAACTGGTTCTGACCGGTTTTGCCATGCTCATGGGTCTTCTGTTAGGCACGTCCAGAGCGCGGGAATTTGTTGAGTTTTGTCAGGAAAAATGCATGCGCACGCATTGACCTTGCCATTTACATGCTACATGGGCCTGAGAACAAATTATTTTGGGCTGGAGAGACCCGACAAGTAGAAAGCGTCCTAAGTAAATAAACGCAATAAGTGAAACAACAAAAAAGAAACAAGGTAAAAACGAAACAAAACAAGTGATACTAAACGATTATTCATTAATTATGTGGAAACTGTAAAAATGTTACAATAGGTATGATCCGTTGTATAGGAGCTATTTGGAATACTAGTATAAAAACTGTCTGTTTAGGACAACCGCTTTTATGCACTATTGAAAACAAAGATATAAGATAAAACTAGCCTGATATTGAGGACTATAATATGAGCAACTTATTTAACAATGGTCCATACTTAGCGTATATCTTTCCAATAATGGATACTCAAGTAGTTGAGAGGTCACGAAAGAAGCGTGGAGTAGCTCGAAGCATTAACCTAACTCTAGCTTTTTTCTTTAGATGCACAGTTCAAGGGTGGACCCGTTTTTAACTTCGATGGCAATTTTTCTCCATTTCTTTCTGTGAACTGGTGTTGAAAACAATCGAACGGAGATCGACTGCTAGTCATATACTTAGTTGTTTGAATAGTCCAATCAATAGCAAAGATCGGCAGGTCGTTTTCGACAATGTCGTTTTTAGTTCCTTCCTCTGCTTTCCCAGTGTCAATCTTTTTCTTACTGAAACTGGATATCTAGAAACGTTTGTCGGCACAAGATATGGTGCACCTTCGCGCCAAACAAAGAACACACGACTACGTACGTTATAATATATCTCAAACATATCACATCATATCATATCATATCACATCATATCATATCACATCATATCATATCACATTATATCACATCATATCACATCACATCACATCATATCATATCATATCATATCATATCATATCATATCACATCATATCATATCACATCATATCATATCACATCACATCACATCACATCATATCATATCATATCATATCACATCATATCACATCATATCATATCACATCATATCATATCACATCATATCATATCACATCATATCACATCATATCATATCACATCACATCATATCACATCACATCATATCATATCATATCATATCATATCACATCATATCATATCACATCATATCATATCACATCATATCACATCACATCATATCACATCATATCATATCATATCATATCATATCATATCACATCATATCATATCATATCACATCACATCATATCATATCACATCATATCACATCATATCATATCACATCACATCATATCACATCATATCATATCACATCATATCATATCACATCATATCATATCACATCATATCATATCACATCACATCATATCACATCATATCATATCACATCACATCATATCATATCACATCATATCACATCATATCATATCACATCATATCATATCACATCATATCATATCATATCATATCACATCACATCATATCACATCATATCATATCATATCACATCATATCATATCACATCATATCATATCACATCATATCACATCATATCACATCACATCATATCACATCATATAATATCACATCATATCATATCACATAATATCAATTACAATATTCAAGTTATCACCTGACTACGTTTCTCTTAGATGATCTAAAACATTGTATATGTGTCCAAAAAAAGAAACTTACCCATTGTTGAAGTTACGATAGAAATACACATGAGCACTAGCGTCAACACAGAGGCGGCACTTGTCAAGAAATCCCAGTATGTACGAAGCGCAACAGAGTCCCGGTCTCTCTGGTCTTCTGCCAACTGCAATCCCTCATCTTCAGCTTTGATGTCAGTTTGAATATCACACTCTTCAATATCTTTCTGGTTTTTCTTTTCTATTTCTTTCTGAATCGTCGCTTCTTCTGTCACTCGCTCAGACAGACTGCTAACTTCCGCAAGATCTTGACCAGAGTAGCGTGTTACGATCTTTCCATCTTCTACCACTAAGATGTTTGAAGATTTCTCTACATATTTTAACTGATGAGAAACGAGAATGCGTAGCTTGTGAGACAGCATTGCGCAAATGCAATTCTCGTAAATATGAGAACCAACTTTGGCATCAATAGCACTAAATGGATCATCCAATAGAAAGATGTCGGCATCTGAATAGACTGCACGTGCCAAAACTACACGTGCCTTCTGCCCACCGCTTAGGCACACGCCTCGCTGCCCAATTAAAGTCTTGTCTCCTTCAGGAAATTCCTGGAAGTCTCGATCGAGTGCACATACCTCGACTGTTTTCTGATACTTAGCTTGTTGTAGTTCTTTTCCAAAGAGAATATTCTCACGCACGGTACCTGAGAATAGCCAAGGATGTTGAGGTACATAAGCAATATTTCCAATGCACTCCACTGTGCCACTGTGCACTGGTAACTCGCCCAGAATAGCTTTCAGTATTGATGACTTACCACTTCCTACTGGGCCGGTAATTGATAACAAGTCTTGGGATGAGCAGGTGAAATCGATATTATTGAGGATGAAGTTATTCTCAAGGTTTTCTCTGGGGCAAACTACGTTAGACAGACACACTTTTGCCTTTGGTCTATCTTTTGTAAATCGAGGTACGTTTTTAGCACAACTAGAAATGTCCTCTTTGTGCAGAGCTTGATGATTCAATTTTGAAGTTGATCTTTGCAGAAATGCCTGTACAACGTCAATGCTTGCTGAGCACTGCGCAGCGTATTTGACACCAAATATTAAATCAAACACGCCTGGTACGATAAGCGCTGCTAGAATAAAAAACACCGTAAACACGGTCACTGGTGTGAGAGCTTTTCCAGCTAAAGACAATGCTAGTAGTGATATGAACTGACTCACAAACTTTGACGATCTTGCTATACCAAGTGATATGCCCACCAACGCTGCCGTCTTCTTAATCAAGCTCAGTTCTTTTCTATAATGGAAGAAGAATGTTTTCTATTACAAAATATGTTTCAACACAAGTTTTGTATCTGGCTTTCTAATCAAATTGGAATTTAGTTTCAATTTTTTTTTATTAATTTACTATTATCAATAATGATGGTACCAAACAGAGAATGAAAATTGACTAAGAGACTCGTCACAAATTAGTAATTAGTGATTGTTGATTGTTGATTGTTGATGGTTGATGGTTGATTGTTGATTGTTGATTGTTGATTGTTGATTGTTGATTGTTGATTGTTAATTGTTAATTGGGTGATTGGTGATTGTTAATTGTTGATTGTTGATTGTTGATTGTTGATGGTTGATGGTTGATGGTTGATGGTTGATGGTTGATTGTTGATTGTTGATTGTTGATTGTTGATTGTTGATTGTTGATTGTTGATTGTTGATTGTTGATTGTTGATTGTTGATTGTTGATTGTT
>JANUFV010106077.1:0-10224 GCA_024757865.1 Epizoanthus scotinus | reverse complement strand
GGGGGTCTTATTAGAAGCTGTGGGCTTAATACATTTTCATGTTCTTTAGAAATTCATAATTATTATTATTTATAATTTTGACAGGTAAAATCACGTTCAACGGCCTACCAAGGGAGAAAAACACAAACTTCAGCAATATCAAATAATGTGTACAATTTTGCAAAACTAGGCCGTTTTTGACCTGATAAACGAAATGTAACAGTATTTAAAACGAATGTGTAATGATCGATTTTCAATTATTAATTGAATGAACGTTATTCGTGATAGCAAGTTGTTACATAGCGCTCACATTGATGTATTGAAACATACATGTATATATATGGCTTTTAACAAGGAAAAATGCCACCCTTAGGGGTCGCGGCTTATTTTTGGCACCTGAGAACGAGGGCTTTTTAGAGGCTGGGGGCTTAATAGAGGAATACGGTATCTCGAGCTGGAACAGCCTCTCAAGTGAGCCTATAACTGTAAATTCTGCCATAAATTTTCATTTCTCAGTAGTCAACCACTGAAATATTTATTTGCTGAATATGTCTGCATTAGCTTCTCAAATATAAACTGTAAATAGAAGATGCACTGGACTTCTAAACAGGGTTCTTGCCCCTAGGTCAGGGTAAAATTCCAAGACTTTTCTAGGAAATTTCAAGGTCTGTAGGGCTTTTTCAAGGACCCTGTAAACGAGACAAATTTGCCTTACATGTATACGTGCTGGCTTGCACTTGCTGATCCAGCAATCCTTAAACTTTAATTACAGAAGTTTGTCCATTGTTTTGTCAGCAGACAATCAAACTGATAATAAATAATTATTTTCTACGAGCTAAACAAGAAACAAATTATCCTGCAAATAATGAAAACTCAAAATACAAGGATTTTCCAGGACCTTGTAAAAAATACCCATTTTTCAAGGAGTTCCAGGCCTTAATTGACAAAAAAAAATTAATTTCAAGAAATTCCAGGAGGCGTACGAACCCTGTTAGTCCAGTCATTTTAGTGAAAAAAGGGTCAACCTAAAAAAAATTGCAACAGAAGGGTTTTTTAGTTTCAGTAGCAGAACTAAAACAATATTTGCGTTACTCGTCAAGTTATTTTAAGGCTACGGATTCTGTAATAGCAATTGATGAAGCTAATCCTAAAAATATCTAACGCAGCCCGATAAATGTGCCCCGTTGAGAGTCGAGAACGTGGGGTGCACTTATGGTCACTATTGCCCCAGGTGTTGTCACCTTGTGAAACGATATGTCACCTTGTGCCACGAACCGTATTGCAAACAATATTTTCATTGCAAATGAAATTAAAATAAAACAATATTTACGTTACCCTTCAAGTTATTTCAAGGCTAGATTCTTTAATAGCAATTGATGAAGCTAATCCTAAAAATATCTAATGCGGCCCGATAAACGTGCCCCATTGAGAGTCGAGAACGTGGGGTGCACTTATGGTCACTATTGCTATGATTACAGTTATTGTTCAAATTTCACTTGCATTTTGCATCCTAACTTTCGATTTGAAATGGGCCTATATATGGAGGCCTTATATCCGGGGGAGCTCATAACCGGAATATTTTTTTTTGTTAGCAGGTAAATGGGCTTATATAAGGGGGACGGGTGGCTTTTTTAAAACGTGGGATTCTACGGTATGTGATTCAAATCACGTGTGGTTTCCTTTGCGTTTTTATTGGGTATCAACGTTCATGTATGTGACCCAGTACTATTCCCACAATTGCCTAATAACTTCATAAATTATTAATGAGTTTGAGAATTCTCATGTATTAGTTAATCAACACTGTTCAAGCTACATGTATCTTGGATCTGAGATCAGGTTTCGTGGTACTATCACTGACAAGGCTGTACAAACGGACTGTCCAAATCCAACGGCGAGCTCACAAAAACTGTGTGACACTGATCTAAAGTTCAAATATCAAACAACAGGTAAGGGTTATCTGTAAGTTAAAAAAAATGGATACTCTTTTACATTGATTTGAAAATTTTGTCTGACAAGTAATTAAACATCCCTGTTCATTTCTCTACGTTTTTGGCCTCACTGTCAGCCTTGAAGCAATTTCTTTCTTTGTGTATGGTACAACTGCAGCAGCAATTTGATGCTCTTTTGAATTGGTTTCATCGCCAGTTTCTATCTTTTGTTCTCTCATTTCCCGCTCTTGTTCTCATCGCTTCCGTGTGTTTTCAGTGTTATCTAAAAGGCTTTTTCAGTCAGCTTCAAGAAAGTCAAACTTTAACTCAAAGTTTGGCAGGGAATCCATTTCGCCGCGGTCACAACAGTTGTTAAGAGCCAGTTTCTGCAAATTTCGAGAAACGCGGGACAGATGTGAAGCTCGTCTTGCATTTTGCATCCTAACTTTCAATGAATATATCAAGAAAACTTTCAAAGGCATTACGCGAATGTGTTACACACAACGATTGAATAAAATTGTCCGTGTAGCGATATTGAAGAAATACAACGTCAACGTCAAGGTCAAGGATTATCTATAACTCCCACAAGAAATAATATTTTAGGATTTTAGTTTCCTATGACTCAGTCAAAGAAATGCGCTAGCCTTTGTCTTAGTGAATTATGCATGAATTACGACATCCGGACGTGCTTTATTCTTTTATCGGGCCGCGTTAGATATTTTTAGGATTAGCTTCATCAATTGCTATTAAAGAATCTAGCCTTAAAATAGCTTAAAGAGTAACGCAAAGATTGTTTTATTTTAATTTCATTTGCAATGAAAATATTGTTTGCAATACGGTTCGTGGCACAAGGTGACAGATCGTTTCACAAGGTGCCAACACCCGGGGCAATAGTGATCATAAGTGCACCCCACGTTCTCGACTCTCAACGGGGCACGTTTATCGGGCCGCTTTAGATATTTTTAGGATTAGCTTCATCAATTGCTATTAAAGAATCTAGCCTTAAAATAGCTTAAAGAGTAACGCAAAGATTGTTTTATTTTAATTTCATTTGCAATGAAAATATTGTTTGCAATACGGTTCGTGGCACAAGGTGACAGATTGTTTCACAAGGTGACAACACCCGGGGCAATAGTGACCATAAGTGCACCCCACGTTCTCGACTCTCAACGTTGCACGTTTATCAGGCCGCGTTACATATTTTTACACGAGATAATATAGAGGATATGCTAAAATATCATTTGGTTTTGATGGTCAAAATATTCCGATCAGTGGAGTTATCAACCGTAGAAATTGACCTAAAAATTGATCGTGTCTTCCATGTCTCCGACTATGTAATTTGTAATGGCCGAGAATGTTGCTATTTTAATCGTTTTTCCAAATTGTTTATTGTTTCGGAAAGAACAAGTCAATCTTAATATTTAGACCAAAGTGCATTGTCAGAAGTCGACGCGTTTGCCCGTGTGAGCGAGTAAATAAAGCTCAATTTTCCTCTAATTTTTCAAGTGGGGAGGCGACAAAATGGCATATTTACAACTTTCCTCGATTTCTCAAAAACCAAAGCGCTAGCGAACATTTGAATCCTATTTTCGAAAATAACTCACTATAGAGGTTATTTGGGTGAAATAAAAAGAAATGTTGACCAGTGATGCCGAATTCTTAATATTTACATAAAGCCGCTCTTAACAATGTTTTCTAATACCATTAACCTTCCCCTGTGCATTTGAAGTAATTTCGTTCAATTAAGTATTAGATTAAATTTAAATAGTTTGATCAATTTTATGATATCATAAATGTATAATCATTTTCAGTAAAATCCAAATTTCGAGGCCTTTGTAGATATAGTGTTACTAGTTAAAATTAGTCGACTTTACCAAGAAAGTTATTGCAGTATTATTTGAAGTCTATAACAGGAAATTGTTTTTTACCCACATCCCTTCCTTCATTAAAATGCGTATTTTAATTATTGGGGTCGTTTTCTTATGAACAGCAAGAGTGATGTTACTAGACAAAAATGTGTAATTTTAATGATTTTAGATTTGTGATACAAGAAAAATGTAAAAAGACGATTTTTTATTTTTGATGACATCATTGTGACGTCATACGATATCAAGTGACGTCACAATTGCTCTGTCGATACGTTAAAGTGGAGAGAAATTGAGAAACAATGTATCCTCCAAATTTGACATCATTAGCGTTAATAGTTTTGACGTTAGAGTTCGTGAGCACTTTATCCTCCGCCACTTCCGGTCAGAAGAACCTCTCCAAAGTCGCTTTTAAGGTATCGCCCCCATCGCCGATTTTGGTATACTTTGGATATGTTATTTTAGACATGTTACTGGAACGAAATTTTTTAGGTAAAACTAGTATAATGACTGCACTATGTCTAAATATGAGAATCAATTAATATTGACTATAATTGTTTGTGAAACTGTCATACAATTCTCCAATCAAACAGACCAGAATTATCATCGATTCTCTAGAAAATCTGACCAAGTACCAATCTAACATGAATGCATGACAGTTTATGAAAATGCATAAGAGTGGCAGGTATTTAAACCAGGCTACATGTAGCTTGCACTATCATCAACTACCATACCCATTTCATCGAATCTTTCCTGAGATACTTACATTAGTATCAGGCATCACTGCTGGCAGCTTTCTCATCTCCAAATTGTTGGGTGGACCTTGGTCAAAATGGATCAACCACATGTCCTTACCGCCATTTTTTAAGTCTGCTTTCAAATCCTGCATACACAACATGACAACAATAATTAGTGAATATTCAAACAGGCCGTAGAATACTCAATAACTTGAAAGTGTTCAGTGGTAAGCATTTGAAGATTGAAAATAGAGGCAAAAATCAGGGTCTGGAGCGAGTTTTGCCACAAGGTTGAAAAATGGGAGGTTGGGGAGAGGAAGAAGCCATGCGCCTCTCTCCCTATTCTCCCTTTCCCCGGGCCACACGGCGTCTTCCTCTTCCTAATCTCCCATTTTTCGACCGTGTGCCAAAATTCACTCAGGACCCCGATTTTAGATCTTTTTGGCAAAGAAAGGGGCTGTTTTGCAGTCTAGCTATTAGGAGGTACAGTTCCATATATGTTTTGCTCGTAGAATCTA
The DNA here is from genome assembly GCA_024757865.1 of Epizoanthus scotinus. Lineage (NCBI taxonomy): Eukaryota > Metazoa > Cnidaria > Anthozoa > Zoantharia > Epizoanthidae > Epizoanthus > Epizoanthus scotinus. The sequence continues at coordinate 5,197 of JANUFV010106077.1, read as the reverse complement.
TTGAACTGTAATGAATAACTTAAATAAGCATGTTTAATCTGTTGATACATTTCTCTTTATTAACATGCAAATACATAAGTATGTACTTATTAAAAAATTAATAATAAAATAGCGCCATTTCCATAGATGGAAAATAATTCTTTAAAACTATTTACAAATAAATAAGAATACTTTAACGGGCTATACAACAATCGATCAAATTAAGCGTTATAATAATTATAGTATAAACTTTAGAACTACAATTTTGATTGTTTGAAAATAAAAATTATATGTTTTGAGATTCTTTGAAAAATGTCTACTGAAAGATTTGAATGTCTTGATTGTAAAAGGCAGATGGTTCCACAACATAATGGCACTAACAGAAAAGGCTCGATAAGGTCCCACAATTGATGCCCTCAAAATGCAGGAAATACCATTTTGGAGAACCTGACTTTCAAAGTCTTCTGTGGCAGCATGCCCCCAGACTCCCATAGGAGCTTGCACAAAGTGCACTTTTGGTGCTGATTTTGCCTTCTCTAAACTGAAAGTCTAGTGGCTACATCCCTGCTTGAGAATTGATTTAATTTATGGTACATTATTACACCAATGCAACTCACATTATAAACACTTACCTCAAAAACTTTCTCATTTACGTTTTTCAGTTCTGGAGTAAGACTCAACACTGAAGTAACCACTTCTTTAGTTTCCAAACTTTGTATATGCTGTTGAATAATTTAAAGAATATTTTGAATTAGGATTATAATATGTAAAACAAGACCCACCACTGTTATCATAAATCTCTAGCTAAGCCTGGTCTTTGTACCTCTTTTGATGGAGGAACTCATTTTCTCCAGTTAGGAGGAAATTGAAAATGTATTTCCAAATCACAAATTTACAAAATAAATGACCAGCAAATTAATATAGTACACTAATAGACTTAGAATGCAGGAAAGCTCATTCTAGAAGATCCAGATTTCAAATGTTTACAGAGGAGCATACCCCCATACAACTCAAGTTCTTGTCAAACAAGACAGGACTGTAGAGTGTATGTCAATCTCTCTGCAGACACATACCAACTAAAAGGCACTTCCAAGGCAATTTACAGTGGCGTTTATGCTATTTCTTCAGCTCAAACATGTAGACTCCTTGTCACACATGTTCCTCCCATCTATTTGTACATGTAAATGCTTCAACAGTTGTTCATTTTACTTTTTACATTGCTGTATTACTTTTTGTCACTTCCTTTTCATCCTAGCTTCTGTGGTACTTGAACCACATAGGTTATTGTCAAACAGGGTAGTGTGGCTCAAAAGTATCTTTTAAAATTCAAAAAGTAAAATTAATATAAGATCCACATACCCTCTTACTAGACAAATTGAGAATGATCCCTTATAACAAACCCTTCCCCTGTTACTAGTCAACCAGGCTGGCAACATAATATTCCTTATACTTGCTCCAGAATTCTAAACTGGTTTCCAGAAAGCACATGAGAGTAGGAACTAATAGATGTGGATCTGCTCCTGTATATGTATCAGGGTGTGAATTACGGATTTTTGCTGGCCTACAAATGTTCAGTTTTGCTTTAGATCTTAACAATGTTTCAATGTAAGTTGTTTTTTTAAGTTTGTAGGCTGTTACATTTTGACCTACAATCTCAGGATTTGTCCTCTGTAGACCCTTAATTAATTTGCACCCTGTGTATGGGTGGAGTGCACAATGTAAAGATTCCATTCTGAATCACTTACTATCCCTTTGCCTGGCTGCACTTCTCCTGCCTTGAAGTAAACCAAGTCATTTAGATATCCCATCTTATTACACAGTTTTGCATACTTGGAACAGTCCACAGAACCAATAGTGACCAGGTTATCCTGCAAAACAACATCATTACGGTCATGAGACTCACAACAGACCATTTATGCATGTACTGTATCCTGATCTAGCCTACATGTAACTGAAACTGTACACATGATACAATTTCTATTAACCCTTTCAGCCCCAGACATTTATCGACATCTATCTTCTCCTTACCGTATCAATACAAAAATAAGTAGTTTGGTAATGAGAATCAAGAAATTGATCAGAAACAGCAAATTTTCTTGGATGAATTGCCAAATTCTCCCAACCTGCTTATGACAAATGTATGGAGACTTGTAAGGAGAAGTTAGCAATATGTCATTTGACATGTTTGGGGCTGAAAGGGTTAATGAAAATCCTTGAAACCTGCAGCATTAAGTAAGGCGATCTTGGTAATGAAGACCTGCAAGACCAAAGCCAACATCTCCAATTGACATATGGCTCAGTGGCCATATAGTGTAAACAAATGCAGTTGTCTTGTCTTGACTCCTAGAAGCCAGTGGGGTGTAAAACATTCTTACAATATCATTGTCATAGTATAGACTTTTCAGCCTTATGTTTCATAACATGAAATGATTATCCATTAAGTATTGTCAGTTGTATTCCAACTAAAAATGATGACAAAAAATTAATAGAATACTTAGTAAATGCCTGTCTCTAATAAATGCCCCCTACAAACAGGAAAATATATTTAAAAAAAAGCTTTAGTCTTTATTAGAACAAAACAGCACTAAGTATTTGCTAACAAAATTTTATTTGACCACTAAAAATATTCCATGACAAACAAATATTTAATTCAAATTAATAATTGTGTCAATACATCAAATATTGTCTTGATTGTGTTTATTATTTATTTATTTAGTAATTAATTTGGTCCAACAAAGTCATATTTGAAACTAAAGAAATTGCTAAATTTAACAGTCATCAAATCCCTCCAAATAGGTTTGGTAAAACTGGTTGCGGCTACGAACAATTATAGTAACCTTAGGTTACAAATGATTCGTTGGAAATGTTTGCCACTTCTAGAATACCATAAATTATAATACTTGAATATTATTTCAAATATGAACCCGATATACTTACTAATATTGCTGACACTTTAATTTTTGTCTCATGTGATAAACAATCTGATAACAAATTTGTACAAAGAGAATTGTTGTTAGTTATAACTTGAACAACAATATCATGTTTAGATACTAAACTATAATTATCACAATAATAATAATAATTATAATAATATAGATATAATAGATACCTCTAGATATAATACTGACACATCTAGATATAATACAAACACGTCAAGATATAATACAGACAAGTCTAGATATAATACAGACACCTTTACATATAATACAGACACATAGATCTAGATATAATACAGACACGTCTAGATATAATACAGACACGTCTAGATATAATACAGACACTTCTAGATATAATATGTACAGACACGTCAAGATATAATACAGACACGTCTAGATATAATACAGACACCTCTACATATAATACAGACACATCTAGATATAATACAGACACCTCGAGATATAATACTGACACCTCTAGATATAATACAGACACCTCTAGATATAATACAGACACCTCTAGATATAATACAGACACCTCTGATATAATACAGACACCTCTACATATAATACAGACACCTCTACATATAATATGTACAGACACGTCAAGATATAATACAGACATGTCTACATGTAGATATAATACAGACACATCTAGATATAATACAGACACCTCTAGATATAATACTGACACCTCTAGATATAATACAGACACGTCTAGATATAATACAGACACCTCTAGATATAATACAGACACCTCTGATATAATGCAGACACCTCTACATATAATACAGACACATCTAGATATAATACAGACACCTCTACATATAATACAGACACCTCTACATATAATACAGACACCTCTACATATAATACAGACACCTCTACATATAATATGTACAGACACGTCAAGATATAATACAGACATGTCTACATGTAGATATAATACAGACACATCTAGATATAATACAGACATGTCTACATGTAGATATAATACAGACACATCTAGATATAATACAGACACATCTAGATATAATACAGATACGTCTAGATATAATACAAACACATCTAGATATAATACAGACACCTCTAGATATAATACAGACACATCTAGATATAATACAAACACATCTAGATATAATACAGACACCTCTAGATATAATACAGACACATCTAGATATAATACAGACACATCTAGATATAATACAGACACCTCTAGATATAATACAGACACCTCTACATATAATACAGACACATGTAGATATAATACATTACAGACACGTCTAGATATAATACAGACACATCTAGATATAATACAGACACATCAAGATATAATACAGACACCTCTAGTTATAATAGACAACTCTACATATAATAGACACCAGTCCTCTAGATATCATACAGACAGAACAACTGATTAAATACAACTTTTCTGTTATTATTCTATGCACATGTCCCAAATAACTGTACATACCTCCCCCATGGTGGTCACAGAAGTCTATTAACTTTGGGAACTCATTATATTCACTCAACTTAGCTTCAAAATTTTCTGCAATGAAGAGAGATAAAGAAAAAAGAGTCCGTATACATTTTCACTCCTAAAACAGTATCATGGAGAAAGATCCTGCAAATGTAATTTACATAGTACATGAAATCATATATTATGCAAGAAATTGTTTATTATAATTATTGGATTACAGTGTGGTCCTCAGAAATTGTCTCTATACAGTGCAGTGCAGTGAACTCAATGCTCCTATAACTTGAATTGGTGTTGCTTAGAACTTTTGGGCTGGGCAAGGTATATTGGTCCAATTTATTTTATTCATTGAGAAGCTTTGTTCTTTTTTACAGAATTGCAATGCAGATAGTTCTCACAGACTTGAACTTGTTTAGTATGTTCAGCCAGGTACACATTATTTTTAGTGTTAGCTAGTTTCTGCCAAACTAGGAATTCAAAGCTACTGGCTTGCTACGTGTAAATATAGACAATAAATGTGTACAATGCACAACAAATTGTCATTCAGGTAATAAAATGATAAAGAAATGCATTACACATTTTCTTACTTTTCTTCAACAAGCAGATCACAGCTCTTGGTGTTCTGAGCAATCAATTTAAAACCAAGCAAATACAAATGTCAAATGTAAATTAAGTTGTACAGGCAACTGAGACAATTTCTTCCAACATTTTAGGTACCAAATCAAATATCTTACTCTTTGCATATTTTTGTCGCTTATTTTCAAGATTATATGAAGTTGAAAATCAGTTCCATTTCATTTCTGCC
>JANUFV010106066.1:0-10225 GCA_024757865.1 Epizoanthus scotinus | reverse complement strand
CTACTACTACTACTACTACTACTACTACTACTATTACTACTACTACTACTACTACTACTACTACTACTATACTACTACTACTACTACTACTACTACTAATAATAATAACAATACTAAAAATAATAATAATAGTACTAATACTAATACTAATAACAATAATGATAGGAACATGCAGCATCCTGTTGTTCCGATGTCCAGCTGATAGCGGGGCAGTGTCTGTGTAAGCTGAATAGTATATAAACGGCATAAAGCGATGATCTTGATGACCCATGGAGTGGGCGGATTCCATGAAGCGTACATATTGACTGATGTAGAAACAGATGATAGAGAAAATATCTAGGTAGAGCTCATTCTGCGAGATAATTTTAACTGAATGGGAATAGGACTTTCGTTGCTTTTACTGTGTGATTGTGTGTGATTGTGTGTGTGTGTGTGTGTGTGTGTATGTATATATGTATGTATGTGTGTGTGTATATATGTATGTATGTATGTATGTATGTATGTATGTGTGTGTGTATGTATGTATGTGTGTGTGTGTATGTATGTATGTATGTGTGTGTGTATGTGTGTGTGTGTGTGTGTGTGTGTGTGTGCGCGTGTTGTGTTGTCTTGTCTTGTGTGTGTGTATGTGTTGTGTTGTGTTGTGTTGTGTTGTGTTGTGTTGTGTTGTGTTGTGTTGTGTTGTGTGTATGTGTTTATGTATGTGTGTATGAAATGGTCGCTTGTTCAGAGATATATTTTGAAAACTGTGAGGCAAAAAGGAGGCCATAGGTTGAGCAAACATTTTATTAGTAGTTTCGGCGAGAAAACATATAATTGAATTTAGTTAATTTTGTTAGTTACCGAACGAGTCGGTAGAGGAGTGAGATAACGATAGATGGCAGAAGAAAGTAATTATTGTTTAAATAACATCAGAGTAGCAGAGAACGCACTCGGTAATAATTTGAGATTTTTCGAAAGATTATAAGCAACTGAATATTCGAAACCTCAAAAATCTTGAAACCTGTAAATCTCGCGGGAGGTTTAGACGCGTTATTCACACAGCGAGCTTCCCACAATGCACGTCTCGGGAGCACGCCACTCTGTATTGTATCTCAAAGGTACATTTTGCCACCCTAAACAAGTTTTATTTGGGGATTAGAAATAGAGAATTCTGAAATTGTTCTTAAGCAATATATAAAACGGCAGCGAGTCAGTCTATAAATGGCATGTGATATAAACACGCCGTAAGTTGTAGAGCACGAGGCGATGTCGAGTGTTCTCTTGCTTGTCGAGTGCTCTACAACTTTCGGAGTGTTTATATCACATTTTATAGACGTAAGCAGCCGCTTTATATTGCTTTTATAAAATAGAAATGAGACGAAAATAGAGAGTGTCTTTATCCTCTTTAGCCAATCAAAGCGCGCATTATATCTATCTTATTCTATAATTGTTTTGAAAAATATGATGTTAAAGCGTATTTGGAACTGAAACAAACAGTAGACAAAAGGTTTCATTGAAGTATCTATAGTATACACTAGAATGTCAGACTCGGAGGAAAGTTCTTATCTGGACTATACTAACGGTTAAGTTATGCTAATTTATCATCACCTATAGTCAAAACAAACTGCCGTATTACTCAGGTAGCCTAAACCAGTCAGGTCTCACAACTTTTCATTTGTTGGTCTCGCAGCATGATTGATCGGAAAATTGATCGGAAAATTGATGGGAAAATTGATGGGAAAATTGATCGGCAAATTGATCGGAAACCAGAGGGGCACGTTTTCCTTTCTCAAAGTGATGTTAAGTTCTTAGTTTCCGTTGACGTATTAACTGATGCGATAAAACGTCATCCAGAAGAAAACTTCCGCTGGAGTTTGCGTACTTATCTCAAAATAGACGCAGCTAAGAAAGTGTGTTGACAAATAACAACTTGACTTCAATGCCTCATAACAGATATTGTCTTTTTAACCCCAATAATTCTTGATAAATTGGCAATATTTGGAACCGAAAAATATGTAAATTCTCTCAAACCGTTTCATACACTAAATCTGTACCGTGTCGGATGTAATACTTGCATAGCAAAAATTCATTTTCAATCAATTACTTTACTTTATATTATCGAGGTTTCATTGTACATATAAAATAGAATATATTTAAAAAGTACAATGCGGCTGAAGTTAAAACAGGTAAAAACCCAGCAAGTTAAACTGCCTTTAGAGTAAAATCTTCCCTCCATTCCCTTCGAATTGCAAAACAAAAATCACCCACCACAGCCCTTCACCCAACCCTCATGCCCAAACTCCACCCTGTAGCCGTATTAAAAACATATATATATATAGTATATAAAAATACATCTAAAAATTAAAAAAATGTCCTTAATTAAGTTTATGGGTTATAAACAGCACTGTTTATAAAAATTCAGGTCACGAACTTTGAGGCATTTAAGAGAAGTTGATTTCAAAGTTAATATGTTATCAGTGTCGAATGTAGATTTGAGAGCCAGAAAATAATGTTTGTAAAGGGCATCCTGAAAGAGTTGACGGGTGAGAGATGGTGTCAAGGAGTCCATAGTTTGACAGTACGTATAAAGCATGATCTCTGATCTGAAAGAGCGATGTATGGCATATACAGATAACAATTAAGGGAACAGCTGTGACGAGTAGATCTGACAATAAATTATTGGTAAATTATGTTAGAACAAGTGCGTGTGTTTGCACGGCCAAAAATTCGATGTTTGAAACCAAAGCCGCAATTCAGTAGTCACTACTACTTGCTTGTCACAGTGCAAGTGGCAGGTTTAAGGAGAAGAAAATAGTTAAGAGTAATCTCCCATTCACCCGAGCCTAGGACACATGATTGGGGGTTTAATGTATGCAAACACCACACCACTTATTAGACCGGTTTGGGTAAGGGACAAATATTTCCGCGTCTACGTAATTATAAGGGTGAGAGTGGGTGGTTGGAGGTCTGATGGTACGCTCATTCAAAAATGAGTTTCTCAACTTCTTGTCTGTTAGAATGAAATGGGAGGCACTCTGTTTCATTTGTTGGGCTTTTAATAGCGCTAGAAACGTCGACAACAGTCCACCTTCACGGCGAAAATCATAACACATCGACCTTTACTTGACTAATCCTAGGCCTATCATTTGGTTTGTAGCAGGTTCAAGAATAGTAATTTTTTCTGCCAGTCGAGACTGATAATTGCTTTGTGTTAGTGGAATCCTATCTTCAGCTTGATACTGGTAGAAGTTCTTTGAAAAACACTTATACACTCGCTAGTCTTGTAAAATAGATTTTATGAAAATAACCCACGTCGGTGACTAAGCCACACGGATGATTGGAATGATCAACAAAACGTTCATATGTCATGTGAGGGGAAGAGAACTCTAGTCCTTGACAGAGCAAAAGAGCCTCGATCCAATCTTCCATTCGGTTACGTCGAAAAACATAACACACCAAATGATCAACTCTCAGTTAGTAGCGAAGAGAAGGTGATTGACCGAGGGAGGGCCTTCAATAGAAGAAAAAGGCGTATGCTCATAGTTTCTAAATCAACTTAAGATGTGTTATTTTATTGCCCAAATTAACAGAGTGGTTGGCACATCGTTGTCCAGACTCGATACTAACTCGCGGGACGGTACAACTCGTTCCACTGAGTCGCTGAAGGTACTGCGGGCCGTGCGGGTACTGAGGCCTCTCAAGTTAGTGTCTGGAATACCTAGTGAGTATGTCCGGTACTTAGTCTCCAATGCAGTTGCGAATGGCCAATCGGCCATGTCAATGTTTCAAATAATGAGCATTCTAGCATGCAGTAGCAGCAGCAGCAGCAGTAGTAGTAGTAGTAGTAGTAGTAATAGTAGTAATAGTAATAGTAGTAGTTGTAGTAGTAGTAGTAGTAGTAGTAGCAGTAGTAGCAGCAGCAGTAGTAGTAGTAGTAGTAATAGTAATAGTAATAGTAGTAGTAGTAGCAGCATCAGTAGCAGCAGCAACAGCAGTAATAGTAGTAGTAATAGTAGTAGTAGTAGTAGTAGTAGTAGTAGTAGTAATAGTAATAATAGTAGTAGTAGTAGTGGTAGTAGTAGTAGTATTAATAATAGTAGTTGTAGTAGTGGTAGTAGTAGTAGTAGTAGTAGTAGTAATAGTAGTAGTAGTAGTAGTAGTAGTTGTAATAATAGTAGTAGTGTTAGTAGTGGTAGTAATAATAGTAGTAGTAATAGTAGTAATAATAGTAGTAATAGTAGTAGTAGTAGTTGTAATAATAGTAGTAGTGTTAGTAGTAGTAGTAATAATAGTAGTAGTAGCAGTGGTGATAGGACTAGTTGCTTAAAATCTCTCGCCTTTTAATTTAACATTGTTGAAAATATATCAAATTATAAATTAAGGTATACGACAGTAATAGAGTGAGTAAAACATATGTAAATATTATAGAAAACTGTGATTAATTCGTGCTAACCTTTTTTTATTGAACATTTTCATGTTATCGCGAACCTGATTGGCTATAGGATAATTACTCTTAATTCCAAATAACGTTATTTCTGCAGAAATAAATTCATTTCCGCAGACATTGTCTGTCATTAATATGATATTGCAAGCATGTGTCTTTATATAATAAATCAATCATTGGATTTTTTGTTCAAACAATAGCAAATTATATAGATTTTATGCTAGCTACGTCAGCCTTGATATATGAAAATTTGGCTTGTCGCAATCCCAATATGGTAGTATAATGCAATGTTTCAATATACTGACTGTAACTATACTCTCCCATATTTCAGATGTACGTGAACCTGAAAGAGTACAACACCAAACTGTACGAAAACCTGGACGACTTAACTGGGGCGGATTGTTGACCGATACTGCCTCATTGAGATGAGCATCGTATTTAGAGCTTATAAACCATCGATACCCAACACTAGCAAGTAGATAATGTAAGGAAACCATTAGATACCGGGTTACTGCATGTTAGGAATGTTGCTATTAGCTATAGTGGAAAAAACATCACAATATAAGAAAGTGCGCGTGTTTCACTGGCTTATTTGTTGTCATTTGTGAATTTGCCTTGTAAAGGTTATAGTGTGTGGGCTGGAGTGGGTGATTTTGACTTTTTATTGTATTGCTACTTATTAACAGTAAATGCGATCCAGTTGAAACTTTTAATGGCATTTTCCCAATTTGGTCGGAAGCATTATGATGTGTTAATCATAGTTACAATTTCTACCTTGAAAACCACGGAATCAATGTTTATGGTTGATACTTTTGTAAAGAAACTAACTGTTGCAAAAAATATATTTTGACTCGGATTGTTATAAATAGATTACAAATAAATGACAGATCTACGCAAATGACTTATCGTAAGCATAAAGCAATCTTTTGTTATACACGGAAAAATATTGTTTTTGATGATTATTTTACTTACAAAGTCATTTTTTTGTGTGAAGGCATACTTTTATTAAATTGTTTGTCACCTCCTTAACGAAGGAAGCATTAATGCCTATATAGCAAAGAAACTGGCACACACAAACTCAAATCAAACTATAATAATGAAACATTGTCCCTGTCAGGTGATTGAAGTTGAGTATAGTGACAGGAAGTGTTTGAATGTTCTTGTACGATGCATCTGCCCTGACTAGCAGATCTAGAGTGTTAGCAGCGATAGGAAGTGACGTAGAATGGACTTGGCAAGATACAGCGCAAAGTGTGTGTTGTCAAGACGTCATGCTTCCTCCCCTCCCCGTTATAAGTGAGAGAATATGAACAACTTAAAATAGGTGCCGTGATAAACACTGGAAGAGCAATGACACTTGCCAAATTGAACAGAGAAAATACATAATTTGAATACGAGGCAGGGTAGGATCATATTTCAGCGGTGTTTCGAATTCGAATTAACTGTCAATAGCCAGTCAAAGGCTGCAATCTAGACAGCTATTATACATTTTGGTACTTTTAAGTTAATATTGTTAAAACCAAGTTGTTTTGCCATATTACTGGTGAACTAAGCTATCCAGTCATAATGGCATCTGTAAATTTGAGGCTGATTTCCAAACAAATTTGTTTTTGAGCTGCCGTATACCAACTGAAGACATTTTGACTTGATCTTGATAGAATGATTCCTAACTTGGAAAATACAATGGTGGTCAGAACTATTGTTATAATATTTTGGGTTGGAGATCTTGTTTCAAAAGTGAAAAACTAAAATAAAGTGATACATCCAATCATGAGCAATATGACACTCTTGGCGTCGATATTTTAATAGGTCTAATACATAGGTCAACTTACTGAGCGAGTATTTTGTATTGTGCCTTTGATTCCCTAAATTTGTTATTTTCCCAATGATATTTGACGTTTTTATACGCTATTCAAAAGTGGAAAATCAACCTGACAAATATTTGCATAATGGCAATGTCCAAGCTTTGATAGCTGACCAGGTTCCGACACAATTGATGCACTGGTAAAAAAATGTAAACAGTACAGTCATTATTAACACATACGTACACACACACACACACACACACACACACACACACACACACACACACAAAATCAGCAATGTACTAGGATTTTCAGGTAACACATTTTCACGATAGTAAACTCGATTTCAATGATAAAATATCTAGCGGATAAATTATTATTATTGAGCGGATAAGTGTTAACTATCTTTAATAAGCCTATTTTATCTGCTGGATAAACCTTTGAACAATCGGGGCCAGGTTGGCAATTGCCCCGAGCAATTGCATCTTCCATTCTGGTTAACTGATCAGATAGTGATTGCTTGGCACTATCGATTATTGCCTATTTATATTTATAGTCTATACTCTGCCGAACTACCATTGGAGTCTCCGTTTCAGTTTGTTTCTCTACACTTGGACATTTTCCATTGTTTAGTTTCGATCTGACTCATCAAATGTCTTCGATATTTAGCTCAGTGCATAAAAGAAAATAACAGTTAAACATTTTAGGTGCACACTTGCGCATTTTTATGCAAAACAGCCGCTTCTAGATTGTTTTGATCGGCATGTTTGAAAGCAAGGAACCAAATTATATAAATAACATGAGCGAGTTGATATAAAGCAACGGTTTACTGCGGAATACCCTCTGGCCATATATTCTTGGTTTTTTGTGGGTCTGAACAGTAGCACACAAGCACCGAGATTATGTTTGCTCCGTACTTCAGCCGAAAGTTAAGCCAGCGCTTCGATGTGTTTGCAGCGCTCATTTTTCTAGAACTCTGCAAAATATACAAGGAGTGAGCAAGTCTACTTCCTGCAATTTTTGATTGGCATAAAATGAGAGCCTATAATCCTCGTTCGGATACTGGCTCGGATCCCGGTTCGAATCATGGCTCGAATCCTGGCTCGAACCCTGGCTCGAATCTTGGTTCGAATGCTGGCTCGGACTCTGGCTCGAATCCTGTCTCGAATCCCAACTCGTTACTTAGTTTATCTCAGTCAAATAACAACGTATCTATTTGAACGTTAAGTGACCTCGGTGCATCTATTTCAACTGTTTTAGCTGTTTTAACAGGTCAATAAATATACTCAAGCATAATAAAGGCACATAGCAACGCGTTTGGGTACCAGTCAGTACTTGGTTCGACATGAGCGAGCAGGGTCACATGAGTATCATCTGCGTCATGATCAACAATTTTGAGAGTTATCAGGCTGGTGCACGTTTCTTGCTGCTCCTTAGAAGATCTAGAAGCAGAGTGAGAGCATGGCGTTACGGTTTGGCTGACGAGTTACGCATCTGCTTTGCTCTTCAACTTCTTTTATCTGTTACCTCCTCCTCTTGGTGAGTTCATTGTACCGAACTGTCTACACTACGCGCATTGAAATCTGTTACATGTTATAATATTTCAACGTTATGTAGAGTAGTGACAATATGATATATGATAACATTCAGAATCAGTTATTGGGCTTTATCTTGTGGTAGGGAAATTCTGAAAGTGCATGCATATATAATTCGTTTTAAGTGTCATTGTCTGATAAAGCCAGGCAGGGTTGGCTGATTCCCTCTACATTTTCAGTCTTTGTCAGCTATTTGATATATATGATTAAGAACGGTAACAATTGTTGTTCCTGATAACTTTTCGTTTCCAAGATATGTCCACTTCCAAGTTTGAGTCCTCCGCCAGTTATTTCCATCAATGAATAAACTTTACAAGCTGTAGAAGCGATCGGTTGTTCTTCAAAAGATTCCACAAATATAATATATGGCGAGATCTTTAGTGGAGCGAATAAGTCAATGATTCATGTGCAGACATTTGGTTTGTGATGAACAACTTTCTGCTGAATCACTTTCATCAGCCACGGCAGTGCAAATATTCGTATCAAGACACATATATTTTTTTTAATGATGTGGTTAAGTAGATTTTAATTAACAATGATTAGTATCAATGATAAATTCTAAAAATCTACCAGACATACTTCATCCTTCATCTTTCAATCCTAAATGTTATCAATATGGGCCTGGTTTATATAGATGTGCATTTTAACTCTTGATGTCGATTTATGCAACCTACAAGTTTGGCGAGGGCAAACGCAAACATCCAAGCTAGTACAATTTAGGCGATTGTAGCGTATCGTAGACATATTCTAGCATTTCTTCAATGTTTTAAAAAGAAAACGTGCTATTATACATAGTGTGGTTTTAGGGTCACTCGAATGCCAACAATGTTTGGTCGGGTATCTTGCATCGTTGAGAATTATGCAAAACTCTGGGGTCTGTAGAATGTATCCTCCTATCTTGTTGACGCAACGGTTCTTTTTAAAGCGTCAACAAGAATAAGAAGTTAAAATCAAATATTAAAATGTGAAATTAAGTTAAAATGACTTGCTTGAAATCTGATAAAGAGTTCTGGTTCCTACAACCTGCACTCATTCACGAAATAAATAATAAAATTAAATGCATGAAGAATACATAAAGGTAGAATGCAAAACAGCCCCTTTCTTTGCCAATAAGATTGAAAATCGGGGCAAAATTCGGGGTCCGGAGCGAGTTTTGGCACGCTGTTAAAAAAATAGGAAAGGGAGAATAGGGAGAGAGGCGAAAGAAAGGGACTGTCATATAATTCTTCTCGGATTTTGTACGGCGACCTGTCAAATTGCTATTAACTGTACCCCGGCCTATTTATTAAACATGATACCATTTTTTGGATTGAAAACAACACAACTTCATGTGAGTAACGCAAGCAAATAGTCAAACCTGACAACAATAACTAGCTCTCGCGTATAGCTCAGTGTTGCGTGCAAATCGGATTTTTTATCGCTGTATATATTCGATGTCGCATAACGGTGTAAAAGTTTGAATGAGCAAGCAAACTCACAAAATCCAAAAGAGGACGAAAGGCAGCCTCCGCTTCATATTACTGCAGACTGTGTAATTGTAATTTCAAAGCCAAGTTTGGAAATTTCAGCCGTGATTGTTCCGATCCAAAAGAAAACATGTTCAGAGATTTATAACGGGCTAGCAAGATTCGACACAATTTAGGGGAATAATTGAAGAAGCTGTTGGCTTGGTTGTTCAAGACAGAAGCGATTTGACAGGCTGAGTGTGTTCCCGATCCCCGTGTGCCCGGCCCGTGTACAACAAACTTACAAAGGCCTGAAATTGTGCTGTTGTTGTTTCATTATTGAAATCACATATAAACAAACCGCTCGTTCAGGGCAAAGTTGAATGTGTGGAACAAGATAGGTGGAAATGCCAAAGTGAGTCGCCACACGGTGCTCAGAAAATGAAAATTCTAAAAGTAGCGTCAGTAAAAAATCTAGAAAATCTAGAAACGCTTTTTTAAGTGGGGGATTTTACGATATGTCAACTTTGTTTAAGTTTTTTTCCCAAGCAGCGAGAAGCGCTACTTGGAAGGTTACGCATACTGTGATTTAAAAACATTAGTCCGTCTGTGTGTGTGTGTGTGTACGGAATTTTCTCCTAAACCCATGGATGGAATTGAATGAGACTTGGTCTGCAGGGGTATTTTTGCAGCCCCGAGGTTATAGGCTAGGTTTGGTTGGTCTCCAAGGTCGCAAGATACCAAAATTTATAAAAACTTCTTGTCGGACGACCTATTTGCTTACTCAGCGTCCGTCATGTTTGAGCAACCAACTTCCATGACAGCAAGGAACAAACGTTCTAATTACGGAATACAAAAAGTTGCACGGGAATATGCAGTAAGCTGAACACGTGTCACCTGTAGGATATAAAAATGCAACGAGAAAAACTCAAGCTTTCGTTTTATAGACACCAT
>JANUFV010106055.1:0-10226 GCA_024757865.1 Epizoanthus scotinus | reverse complement strand
CACAACACCGGCATTAGCCTACTCCTATCGACGAGTGCGTGGGTTCTTTTAAGTATTGAGTAATGCCCTCAGTATACCGACCACAACACCGGCATTAACCTACTCCTATCGACAAGTGTGTGGGTTCTTTTAAGTATTGAGTAGTGCCCTTAGTATACAGACCACAACACCAGCATTAGCCTACTCCTATCGACACTGAGTGCGTGGGATATTTGAAGTCCCCCGATAGAATGTCGAACTTCATTCGAAATATTTATGAGAGTTTAGTTTAATACCTAGTGAAAACACATCCAATAAGAAGAAAACAAAAACATTTTGAGCCTGAAATTGTCAAAACAATAAGAACACTGAGCCTGAACAAATTTTTACTGGTTCTTATAAAAATATCGAAACCTCTGCGTAGGTTTTGCTGTATTTTACTACAATGCCGATATTTTATTGAACTGGTCACGTACAGAATGTTTCTCTGAAGGTCATATTGAGGCGGAAATGTATTCGAGTTTGGGGTTAAGCGAAATGATTCTCCGGGCAAGACTGTGTTCATTCCACAGAAGTATGAAATAGTTTCTTTGCCACTGACGGAAATATGTATCGACTGAAAGTTATCTATCTGTTTGTTGTTGATATATAAATTGCTTTCCCTTGTGTAGTCTATCTTGCCCTGGTTTTATATCAAAAATAGCGTTGATTATTGAGACGTTTTGTCTCGGTTTTATTTATTTTTTATCGTATGAGTATTTTGGTATTTTTTGCTGAACCTTCGGGTTCTTTGATCAAGTTTAATAATTATCATCTGTGATTTGAAATTCGATACGTAATGTTGGTTTTGTTTGATTTGTCTTGTCGATTTCAGTCACGCAATATGAAGACCTTGAACCTTGATTTGTTCAAGTTGTCAAATGATTGTCTAAACCGTATCTATCGAAACCGAAATATTTCTAATCTGATTCTAGAAAGAGCTGGTGTCATAAAACCTAAGTAGAATAATTTATTTTGATTCCGTAACTTTCAGTTTTAAGTGAACGTTTGAGGCAATTTATGTTAATATCTGACGTATTCTATAATCTTATCTTTTGTATCCTTTTTAAAAACTTATCTTTTCGATATTGCACTCGGATGTTCGTGGGAACGACAGCACTGACTGACCAAATCTATTTATTTCTCGTTCTTTTAATACTTTCTTTAAACTTTATTGACACGAGGAAACGTCTGACAGTGAGTTGGTAAACAAACGATTAAGATTGATTGATTGATTGAGAACAGGCAGGGAATTTAATTTATTTGAATTGTTCGTAATTGAGATTACAACATATTTCCGAGTATCATATTTCGAGTGACCTTCACGAGATAGCCACACAATGAAACCGACAAGATTCATTGAATATTTGCCAGGGAATGTGCCTTTGAACGCTGTCTTAAGCTTTAAGACTATTTCTTAACGACAAGAGAGTGTTTCTCTCTCATTTAACAGTTTAATATTTATTGTAGTTAGCCTGAAAATTCTTCAATGCATCCACATCATTATCGCTCGTGGTCAGGAGACAAAATACTTGTCATTACGCCATATAACTACAAAGTGTTTCGTGGCGACCAGTGGTCAACTGTGACAAAACCAAGGTTGAATCCATATTGTTTCTTTATTCCGTACGAATACGATCAACCCGAACTAAACAAAGGTATGTGCATTGAATTCTGCATTCTGCTGTACAATGTAATCGTGATTTAACTGTATGACTATGAAATATTTTAGGCGGTTCATTGTCGTGGTCAAAATACCGCCTTTCCTGCCTTCTCTTAGTCTATCACAGCGAATCATTTCCTGTGAATGTTTGTGGATTATCTCTGAACTAGACACTGTAATATTTTCTTCTACTGGTCTCTGGCAAATGTGTCACACTTTGTTTGCTCTACCAGAGTCTCGTCTAATCATGTTTCCGTGTTATGTAGATTTCGCAAGGTATGCAGACTTTTTCGCGTTCGCTTTTCAAAGTTTATTGTTTTTATTTACTTCCTTCTTGCAGTAGGCGATATCAAACACCAATACTATCATGGATTGCACTTCAATAATCCCTCAATTTGATTTGAAACATATAAAACCATTCAATCAGGATTCATGCTGTTCAATTCGTGTAAAATTGACTGAATTGTTTGCCGTTGACAAACAATAAGAAATCTGGCCTTCATTGTGCAGTGTTCAGTTGACATGTTGAGTTTTTCGCTCTGACAGTTGAAGATTTCTTCTTCATCCAAGATTTGGGCAGGAATTTCGAGCGCCAGCCCTTTATCAATAAATCAACTTGTAGGTGATCAGCTAAATATATCCCGATGTCTATAACTGGATCAGTACCATTTAACTTATTCACCAGTGTATAAAGTCTAGAAACCCTAGGCTTTACTGAAATATAGACAACTTTTTCAAAGCTCATTCAATTAATCGATCAATTTTATCACAGTAACTATTCTAGAATTTATGATAGTCAAAATCGAGATGCCGCCATCTTGGATTTTTCACAACAACAGGTATAATAAAGTTATTAGGTGAATCAAGGAACCAATCAAATTGCAGCATTTGCGATATACCTTGAACTGGTCGTTCTAGGCTTGAGAATTATCCCACTGCAATAATTATGCGCATAGGCAAGTATGGGGAGCGACTTGCATAACGCTTTCTAACAATGGACGCGGATTTCACGTGACAAAGGGAATTTCAGTGTGCAGGTTTTTTCTGTTTCTGTAGAAAGTAAAACCAATGAATTGAAAAAGATCAGAATGAAATGTCTTTGACTGAATAGGAATTATGAAAATTAATGACTTTAGAGTTCACTGGTTCATTGTTCAGTTTCTGAAATTAGATTATTCAACGAAGAAATCCTGCCTACAAACTGTTTATACTGAAACATTATGTTAGTATGTTGCTGTGTAATATGTACAGAGATCCTAAACCTTTATCTTGGTTTGTCCTGAAGTAGAAAATGAAAAATCGTGATAGTATATCATATTACTACTCATGAGTTTGAAAGCAACTCAGTAATAAGGGCAAATTTTGCATGTCTTTCTATTCTTTCCCATTCACTGCCTGACTACGTTGCCCAACACTGTAACTTGTTGATGAAGTATCATGCCTTCAGTGAAATATGATGGAATGTTTTGTCACTGTGTCGCATTTCCTCCGTGTTTCGTGATAAACGCAGGTTTGTCGTGATTTTGAGCGTGGAAATTCTGTTAAACATTGCTGTTCCCAGCATCTGTAGAATACATAGACAGCTCCCATATTGGAACAGTAGTGGTGATCGCTGTCAATACACTATGGAATACATGTTTGTACAACGTTACACACCATGCACTGACGTCTTGTGTGCTTGTAGTTGTACAGGAAGTCAGATTGTCACAAATTTGTAACAGATTCGGTTGTGAGAAACAGAAACGAATATATGTTTTCAGGTTTATTTTCTTCACGGATTTTCGGTTCAAGAGTTTCAAGAGAACGTCGATATATGTAGTGAATAGCCAGCCAGCATGAAGACGCAAAAGCTAGCAACTCAGGTCGTATAAACACTTGTCCTGCTGAATTTTCAAAGTCCAAAATTGTCAAGTTTTACGAAAAATTACAAACTCATTAATTTGGGAAACAAGTAACACCAAACACTCCTGCTCATCAAGACAAACAAAATGAGTGGTCATTTGATGGGTATTCATCAATTGTATCAAAAGTTAGGACAGTTTTGGTTTTAGCAAAATTATCTTCAGTGGGACAAGGGAACTAGTATTGAAGGTAAAACATCCAAAATATATGTTTGTGTTATACCTAACGACCCGTTTCTTGTTATTTGTTTAGATTCGACGTCTTCAAGCGAAAGTACACCGATCAGACGAAGCTCGTCCAGCAGTTCGGGTAAGTTTAGAGCTGACAAAAGTTTTCTACTTTCATTTTTTCATTTTTTCATTTTTTCATTTTTTTATATATTTTTTATTTTAATTTATTCTAGTTTTAATTTGGGAGGATGGATGTAGTGGGGGTCCGAGAGATAAAGTTAGTCGAGAGTAAAGTGTAGTTTGCAACTAAAAAATGAACAGTTCCATTATTTTGAATTTCACTCATTTCAATCTCGTTCCCAGAGCCCGCGTTGTTTTAGGTCTGCGGCGAGGAACGAAGAGCTCTGGAATAAAGCACGAGGCAGTTCACGATCTGCGGACTACCTAATATGGAATTTCTATTGTCTGTGGGCCGCTAGCGGCGGTTTGCGCATGCGCCGGCTCGTGTTTTATTCCGGCCAGAGCCCTTCCTTCCTCGCCACATGCCCCAAAAAACGTGGGCTCGGAGAACGAGATTGCACTCAGCTGTGACATAATTCGTGAATTGCGCATGCGTACAAGAAAGATGTTTTTAAAAAGGTCACGGGAAGTTCCGCGTGACTGCTTTTCCGCTGGTGTGTACGTGCTCTGACAGTGTTGCGACACTCTATCGGCCTGTGCTTGTGCTTGTGATAGTGCTTGTGTTTGTGCTTGTGTTTGTGCTTGTGCTTGTGCTTGTGTTTGTGCTTGTGTTTGTGTTTATGCTTGTGCTTATGCTTGTGCTTGTGTTTGTGCTTGTTGTGCTTGTGCTTGTGTTTGTGCTTGTGCTTGTGTTTGTGCTTGTGCTTGTGTTTGTGCTTGTGCTTGTGCTTGTGCTTGTGCTGGTTCTTGTGTTTGTGCTTGTTGTGCTTGTGCTTGTGTTTGTGCTTGTGTTTGTGCTTGTGTTTGTGTTTGTGCTTGTGCTTGTGCTTGTGTTTGTGCTTGTGCTTGTGCTTGTGCTTGTTTTATGCTACGTCATGGTGACATAGGAAAAGTGTTGCACTTGTGGTGGAAAAATACTTTTTCATGTGCTTGTGGTCGTGCCAGTTTCCAGTTTGCCTCCGATTCTCACCACGATTTTTGTAAATTTTGATTGTGTTTGCACATGTGTTTATCTTGCAATTATAAACTTGTCTCAAATGTAGAATAGAACAATTTATTTATATACGTTACGCTTGGGATTTCAAAACACGTTTTAAAAATTGATATTTATCAGATTGGTTTTACGGAGTACTTCGAGTACACTCGAGAGTGTGTAATCCATATAAAAGTCACCCAACACTGACACATACACATACATAAAGTTTATAATAAAACCCCAGTTAAATTAAATGATATTAAACTAGCCTAGACTGAATTGAACCGTAGAGCTCTGCACGTAACGTGATACAATACAATACCGGCAGTACAGTACAACACAACACAACACAACACAACACAACACAACACAGTACAACACAACACAACACAGTACAACACAACACAACACAGTACAGTACAACACAACACAACACAACACAACACAATACAACACAGTACAACACAACACAGTACAGTACAACACAACACAACACAGTACAACACAACACAACACAGTACAGTACAACACAACACAACACAATATAATACAATACAATACAATACAATACAATACTTTATTTAACCACGTAGTCACCTAGGAGCTATAAAGCTCGTTAAAACGTCAACGTGGACATAATACATCAAGGTAAAACAAATTACAATAAATAAGTTATGCATATAGGTTTGAAAAAAATGAGTCGAATTTGTTACACATGGATAAGATATAAAATGCAATATTCAAAAGTGAAAGAAGTATCGAGGGTTTAATATCTAAGTATTCTCTCTATAATGTATACAATTAACCTTGTTTAGACATATACGCGCGTAATGCACGCTTAAAAGTCGTAATATCTTGGGACTCTCTCGCTGTCGCAGGAATAGTGTTCCATAATTTGACTGTAAGATAGAAAAATGACTTCTGGAAAACTAGTTTCTGTTTCAATTTTGCGGATTAAAATCCAGTATTGTCTCAGTATTGGGTGCTGGGAGTAACGCGGTAACGGGTATAGAGACTTATATTGATCTGAAGTATTGCATTGTAAAATCTCTTGAGAACCTCTTGGACTTGGTGACGTGTTTTGACTATGTGTTAGCCTCCTCCGCAGGCAACTCAGATAGTATTACCCCTCATTTGCCATCATTTTCCCTCATTTGCCATAATTTTCCCTCACTTGCCATCATTTTCCCTCACTTGCCATCATTTTCCCTCATTTGCCATCATTTTTCCTCACTTGCCATCATTTTCCCTCATTTGCCATCATTTTCCCTCACTTGCCATCATTTTCCCTCACTTGCCATCATTTTCCCTCACTTGCCATCATTTTCCCTTATTTGCCATAATTTTCCCTCATTTGCCATCATTTTCCCTTCACTTGCCATAAACTGCCGGAAATTAGCCGAAATACTATCTACAATCATTTACCAAGGACGGGTGAGAGATTTTGAAGGGGGAGGGGAGGGAGGCAGCATAAAGAAAAAAGATATCGGAAGGAGTAAAAACGTGTTCCGGGGCTGCGAGTTTGTAGTGGGTCCGGGCCTGCTCCCACGGAAAGGTTTTAGGATTTTACGGTCACGATTCATACGCCCCCTGAAATTCCTGGTATATCCTGGATTTTCTTACTTCCAGGAAACTACTGGAATACCAAGGAACTCTGTGCAGACTCCTGGAAAACTCTTGGAAAATCACGTAAACCTCGCGAGACTGTGCGAAAATCGTTTTTATATTCTTTTTTCAACAATATAATTGCCTGTTTTTCACTTCCAATACTCCTGGGAAACGCCAACAAAAACGAGTTATATGCTAAAAATAATGACTAATATGAATTTAGTGTTGGTCGGATGGCCTGTTTTAGAGGGCGATTGAAGCAGATTGTAGTAACGTGTTGTGAAGCGAATTTAATGTTGGTCGGATGGCCTGTTTTAGAAGGCGATTGAAGCAGATTGTAGTAACGTGTTGTGAAGCGAATTTAGTGTTGGTCGGATGGCCTGTTTTAGAAGGCGATTGAAGCAGATTGTAGTAATGTATTGTGAAGCGAATTTAGTGTTGGTTGGATGGCCTGTTTTAGAAGGCGATTGAAGCAGATTGTAGTAACGTGTTGTGAAGCGAATTTAGTGTTGAACCGTAGAACGAACTATTAATATAACCCTCAAATCCATCGAACCTTGCCGATGAACATGCTTAATCAGAGGTTTTCCGTTCAAAAACGTTGTTTCATTTTAATATTCTTTAGCTATTGAATTAAAATGCTATTTTTACTAATCAGAAATCTATTTAGTTCAGCCGTAATACTGCTCCTATATCAATTGGAATTTAGTTAATATCACTATATGTCTGTCTGCTTTACGTGTCACACACGGACAATAAACATGTTTTTCAATATAAATTGCTTTTTTCTTAAAGATACTGGTTCTTGAAACAATTTTGAATATTGAGGGTTTTTTTAGACCTTTTGAGACATCGGGTACTTCCGGGTCTATAGCGTGACTACTATTTTAAACAGTAAATTTCTCACGGGAAAATATCACAGAATGTGATCATTGAGATGAAGCGTGTGTTTAGTGCTACTAGCTACTACTAGGGCCTATTCTACGATATGGGTAGGTTTTGTAGCTTATACATAGCAATTTCAGTATTTTATTCGTATCGATGTGAAATCTCATACAAAGGTTTAAAATTACCAACAATCATAGTCAATCTGCCTCAGATTGAGCTTGGACTACCTGTGATTCTGGCCATAACAAAAGGCAAGGTCAGTGAGCACACCACCATGTTTCCCTCCAAAATCACTCAATGCCATTGGGGAACTAATGGTGGGCGAACCACCATGGATTGTTACCGTGCCTAGGAGTGTTTTTAATACCAGAAGATCATTAACAAGGATTTTTATATATATTTTGGTGATGATCAACTGCAATACTGGCAACGAATACAGATAGAATCGGATATTCCTAAAAATATTACACAAGGATGACAGACAGCCAACCGTTGTGCAGTATTTCGGTTATTTGCCCGAGGTTCTGGTAGATATTTGCCTCTGTATACGAGGTAAGTTTTGCATCTAATTGATTTACGATGTTACACGTTCCTTGTAGCTATCAGATCTATCTGCTAAGACCATTGTCACATGCATAATGTGTGGTAATGATGAATTTAGGACCTGGTAATGATGAACTTAGGACCTAATGTTTACATATCGGCGATTTGTAAATAGTACCAATTATAGAAAATTATTCAATCCGTATGTTCACTTATTGTTGTCTTAACAAATGTTATTCTGTAAATATGTACATTTTTAGTAAAATGGAAAATAATTTCAGATGAAATTAGTTACGTGAGAAGCTATGATTTTTTGCTACCCGACTTTAGTACCTTAATGTAGTTATACAAAAATACTTACGTGTATCTTTTAAAGTCTGCTTTGCAACAATTAAACTTGTTTCTACAATGTTTACTGACCTACAAATTAAGGAAAGAAGACAAACATATACATGTAAGTGATAATCAGTTTTCTTTTAGGGCTGGTCAATTTTGCGCACTGTGATTGGTCGCTCCGATGCTGCCGTCATTTGTTTATGTTTTAATGTGTTAACACACCCTCAGTTGCTCCAAATTATTAATAAAGCCTCGTTTGTTAGGTCCGTATGTTAAGTTATGGATCTTCGTTTTTCTCTTCCCTTTTTTATGACTTGCGCTCTTTGCGCTTGGGCAATAACAAGTAAGAAAAAACCTGGGTCCATAACTAAGAGGTATGAATAGCACGTGTCCCTGCATAAATATTAAATTTCAGTTTTATTAGTCTCTAAAGGCATAAGGGAGGTTATTTGGACCCTCCCATGGATTTTCGGACCTCACTTTTATGCCGTTCGCCCAATCACCAATAATGATTTATCAACTGTAGTCAGATAATTGACTCTAATTAGATGATATTAGCACTGATGACATCTTCGGGAAATATTAGGCAACTTAGGTTTTCCTTTAAGAATTTTAAATATTCTTGAAAAATGGCTATGTTTTTCCTTCTTCTTTTTGTTATTTCATAGTTTTACCATCTGAAAGATTGCATATTTTTTGACCATATTTCCATAAATACTAGCAAAAATAGTAAAGAAAATTAAAAATCCAAGATGGCAGCCAAAATTTTAGTTTTAATCATTTATTTTCAAAGCAACGTTAATTACGTAATTGGCAATTGTTATCATGGAAACTAATTAGTAGGTTGTATACTAATTGCATGGCAAGTGACATCCTTTAATTAGTAATGGTTCTGTCATTGCTAAAAGGTCAAAATAACCCCCTCCCCTTTTGCCTCTTAAAATGGCATATGCCTTTTAGGGTTTAAAAATAGCAAACACAAAAAGTGTCAAATGGAAGAAAGTTTGCTAGTGTGTGGCTGTCATTGTTTGGTCCATAGATTCAATGAAGCAACAAACACAATTATTTATGTACTTAGCCACTAATAGCATTACATAAATATACTTATAATTAAGATCTTTGTATAGATCACAAGTAAAACGGAAGTTTCTTTCAGCTTCTACCGAGTACCAAGTACAGTATTGACAAATTATGTTTGATCCGATTAGCTTCTGTTGATAATAGCGCCCTGTTTCAACAAATGATTGCTGACTTTTTGATTGCCAATATAGTATGTACAATCTGGAAACATTCGAATGTGTTCGAATTTTAAGTAAAGCCCTCAAATATTTTTTACTAAGAATGTTTTGTGCAAGTTAGAGTGAAACTCCCAAAAGTGCTCTTTTTTATTCCAAAATAAATACATTATTGAATTATGTTTATCCCTTGTTTAGCGTAGAAAATGGAAGTATTTCTTGACTTTTTTCGGATTCTCTAAAAAAACGATTACTTTTGTAAAGGTCATTCCTCTCTTTTGCAGTGCGCAGCTCAACTGCGCATATTAGCATATTCAGAATTTAGCATAGGTAAGGACATTTCCGTGACGTTGATAATGGACAGTTACTGCTGATTGTGGTACATGCAGTATGTCAATGACATTGTATAAGTAAAGTAAGATGGAATTAAACTCACCTCATCAGTAAGATTTGCTGTCAGCTCCTTAAACTCGGGACTGCTTGAGTTTTCAAGAGCTGGATTGTATTCACGATACATGGTCAGCTCATAAGACAATGTGTCTATTCGAGCTGAAATAAATACTGGTAGTTAAATAGAGCTCTTTTGGTTTGACTCATGAATAGAGCCAAAGAGTAACTTTATCTTCTAAAACTAATTAGTTTGCCACGGTTTCATTGTCCTCAAGATCAAACAAATCGATGTTGGCAATAATACTTGCAAAGTATAC
>JANUFV010106044.1:0-10226 GCA_024757865.1 Epizoanthus scotinus | reverse complement strand
CAATTATTCAGGAATGTGTTAGATGAATTTCAAAAACACCTTTGGGTTTTAGGATGAGTTCTGGTGCCAGCAAAATGGGAGCTTATATTGGTTTCTAGGTTTTTCTCAGCTGGTAAAATTGTCACTCCAGCCAGTTATTTTTGCCGGCTTTCGGCTTCAATCTACATCCCTGATTATGGGTCTGTGTCTGTGGCCACAGAGAAAGTTTTATCACCATGTTTTTGTTGTTTTAAATGACTGGGATTTACCCCTGGATTCGTTTCTTTATTCCCCAAACTATTCCATTCAATATAATGTTTATTTTAAAATAATTATATTTAATAATAATGATAATTAATTTAAAAAAATTAACATTAATTAATCACATTTTAAAATGCACATACCTGTATTTCTTTCTCCAGCTCTTGCGCCAATCCACCAGAGCCGAGAAGCAACAGACTCAGTTGACTGTCTTCACTGTCAAGGGTCTCATCACTGCCCATAAAATTTGGCCTACAAGAATAAGTGGATCCACTAAGTCATCAATTGTACTCCATGAAATACCAAACATTGTACACTAGGAGATCAAAATTGGCCACGAACTAGCCCGACCAAAAACAATATATCTACACTTCAAGGGGCTATGTCAGGGTAATGCGCATGCTCTCTAGTAATGTCAGAAACAAAGCCTTCACAGTCATGAAGCTCAACAGGATAACAAGACATGATAAAATGGTTATAGATTGTGAAAACAAAGTGTCTACTGAATACCAGAAACACAATTTCGACAGCGAATGGATCTAACTTATTTAATGTCTAGCCTGGACCAAAATAAAATTGAGAGTTTGTAATCCGTTTGAATCTTCCCCAATTCTAACCATCCATGTTCCTTTCCAGTTCATTTTAGATTTCCATTGATTTGTGGGAGTTTCATACATCGCAAAAATGCTTTAAATAGCTGTGACGTAGCCCCTTTAAACAAACAATGAATATATTTCAAGTACCACTAAGGCCAGGGTCAAACATCAAACTTCTCATGCACCAAATTTAATGCTAATGAGTTATAACAATGCATTTTACTTATTGGCATTACATTTGACACTTGAAAAGTTCGATGTTTGACCCTGGTCTAATACAAAAACAAGAACTACTCAAAAGCTTATCATTTCCTGTCTAAAAACTAAAATATATACATTTCTATTGGTGATCTTTATTGCTTTGTGAATAATTATATTTGAATAATTCATGCTCATGTTTTATGTAATACTATGAGATGATAAAACACTGATCAATCTTGAAAAACTAGTGATCTGAATGAGAATTGTTTGTGACTATTTTTAATCAGTTTCAGGGCTTAATATAACGGCTGGCTAGTCGCCGGTCAAATGACTGGCCAAATAAAATCTAGCTCGGACATACCAAGGTTTTGGCCGGTAGTACAATATATATTGTACTTTCCAGTCTGCAAACAATTATTTTTTTGGTTATCTATTAACCATGTTTTGAAACAGAGACATGCCGTGTATCATTTGAAACATGTTGAAACAATTGCTCAGTTGAAACAATTATGTCTGTCAAAGGAATACAGTATCTTGTTCTGTTTACATGGAGATATGTTGCAATTGGCTTGTCATTTGAAGCAGTTTTTTCATACATTCGTTGAACGTAAAGATCAAACTTTAAAAGGATTGTTGTGTTTCAGTTATGATCACGTTCTTACTCTAGAATGTGGTTCATTGAAAATTAAAATATGCTCCGTGATTTACTTTTCATCACTTCTTTCTACGCACAGTGACACCATCAGTTGTGTTGTCTGCATGTCTCACTTTTGGATATTATTTTAGTTGAGCGAAAGCCACCCGTGGCAACATTAATCGTTTTCAATTCGGTGGTTAACAGATATTTGAATGAAATATCGCAAAGCAGTTGTTTATTCTGCCGCTTTAATGGCACATAATCAGAGTGATACAATAGACTATTATTGTTGTATGAGAATCAATAATAATAATAATAATAATAATAATAATAATGATATTAATATTATTATATTATTATTATCATTATTCTTAGTAGTAGCATTATTATACAGTCTATTTTACCCCAGAATTCTTATTTCTAACAACAGTTTGCTACCATATTTCCTGCTTATAGCAGTATATATACCAGCAACATGTGGAGTAGGCTATAGAGAGGTACATACGAGCACTTTACTCTAAAACAGTGCTGTAAATAAAATATGCTACACTTTGTGCTATCAAATTCACTTTCAAATAGAAGTCTTTCACTATACGACCAGTAGTTAAAACAGGTCAAGTAATGTCAGGTAAAATGGTACCACCTGTAAAAAGGTGTTGAGAATTATACTTCTTGTAAATAGGTGTTGTTGTGAAGTATATGTCAACAAATTATGGGATCTCGTAAAAATCAAGATTAAGCTGGTTCAGAAAACTTGGAAAATATTTTAGTAACTTTTCAAAATTGCCAATATAAGCAGTTGTAGGTCTTTATAATCTTGGCATCTCTGACAAGTTTTATGTTTACAATCCAATACCTCTTTACTTGTGATTGCTAGTACTTAGAAACATAAAAAATGTAAAGAAAAAATCGAATGTAAAAACACACTAATTCACTCACTATCAGGAATCTACACAACAGACAAAATAGGGCACAGTCTATCGACATAACACTGCTGATTTGCAATTTTTGAAAAAATTAAAAACAAAACTTTCAAGTCTTCAACAAGGCAAAATTGTTAATAGGTAGACACAGTCCTTCAACCCTTAAATTTATCAAAGAAAGATGCATTGGTAAATATTGACTAATGTTCATCAATTCTCATTAAAAAAAAAACTACTAATGCTACTTTCTCTATATATATTAGTATTAGAAGTAGTTTTAAATTTCATAAACATTTTTAACTGGATTTAGGATAGACATATCCTGTAAAAATCAGGATAAATAAATTCGTTAATTTACAGTTTAGAAATCACAAAAGCACAAACATCTGATCAAATATCAATGAAACCCTATTGTATAAGTATTATTACCCTCGCTATATAGACACTACATAGTCCTGATATCATTATACTTGGCTGCTCAAAATGTTTTCTATATTTTTTAATTGAGTCTAAACTAATGATTTGTATACACATTCTGAAAATACACCCAAACATTCCTTTTACCTACAACAAAGTTCTTACAAAAATAGCATTAATAAGCAAAGAGCATAGCTTAAATTGTTCGCACCAATATTTAAAAGCAACGATATTTTAGCGGCATTCGAGAACAAATTTCCATGTGCCCATGTTTACAAAAATGCACCGGAGGCTAGCTTGAGGACGAGGCTATACCGACTAGAAATAGTCAATTATATCCTTAAGAAATGTGAGGGTCACCGACTGTAAATGCTTTATCCCTCATATAAAGAGCTTTCTCAAAACAATAAAAATTCCATTGGATAAGTATATTAGCACATCAGTTCAATCGTCTCACACATACAGAAAGCTCGAGAAAACAAATCAAACGAAATATATTTTATTAAATAACCCAAGTATGTACCAGATTTCAAAATTGTATGTGTGTGTTTTCATTTCAAAGATCGTAACGAAAGTGACTGCGGTTCTTCGCATAGTGTAGTCTTGTAAACATTAAAAGATCTGCTCTTCGCAGTTGATATTGTATTGCGATGCATATGACATCTGTTCTTAGGCAATGAAGCCCGCTTCCTGAATGATTAAACACACAATAGATTCATGCAACTTCGCCTTGAAAAGAATGCATACATTTTGGTTTTGTGTACAGCATATTTCTAACACTGCTTTCGTTTGACAATTGACCCTTTTAAAGAGATCTTTTATAATGTGGTTGAAAGCATCAATACCCAACCAGCTATCATAGCAAGTGATTGTCTCCGAACTCAATTGCTTCAAATATGTCTTTATTTGACATGCTCCCAAGATTATGACAAATTATACATCGAACACAACTGTGTTTCATGAATCTATCACAATGAACCACCGGAGATTGAGTACAACTAATGAAATACTTTTGCAGAATAACTATATTTTGTACACAAAATGTAAAAATCTGGAGGTCAATTTGTGTACTACGAACACTCTTTTTCACGTGTGATGGCGCGCATTGTAGCTTAACTGATTACATGCAAGCCACACATATCTTGAGTTCGCGTTCTCTTTAACCACAACCCTTCGATAGAATTCCAGAGACGAGTCAAGAACACAGCAGATATAACTACTAAATGAAAACAAGCCAACCACACAAAAAAGGACAGGTCATTTTAAATGAGTCATCTGTCATTCCCACTGCGAGAATTGGTAACAACATAATTGCCTTTCAACCAGGAAAACTATTTATACCGACAACATTTCAACACTAACCTGTTATTAGTTGTGGCAACAATCTCCTGCATCAACCTGTCGCGGCATTTCTCTGGCCCACAGAGACATCTTGTAGGACTGTACAGTAAAGCAATGTGATTTAGCAATAAAATATCTCTCACGCTAACCATCTTATCCAGTCTCTTGTACCGATCGTCTGCAGATAAAGTTTCTCTGATTGTTTGAACATCTTGGTCAGACGGTCGCACACTCGGTCCTAGTTTGCTAAAGAGAGCTGCTGATTCAAATAGCAACTCCTGAAAGTCAACTTTGGCCTGCTCGCCAATTTCTCGGACATAAAGATCAAAAATCGTACAGCGTTCATTGTCCTCCAGATACTGATAACTTTCCTCGTTTTGAAGGAGCACGGCTGCTTCAAGCCACTGAGCGCCTGGCCGAATTTGTGGTGTGAGTTGAAGAAGTTTCCGAAACTCATTTTTCATTCGGGCTTTCTTTTCAGAAGCTTTTAACTTCTCCACGTGCATATCGAAAACTTTCCCTGCATGTTCTGACTCTAGAACATCAAACGGAATTCTCAAATCGTCACTTAGTAAATGATCACTCTCGTTCCAAACAGTTTCTGCTGGAAGAACAATCATCCATTTGCTAAACTCCTTGTGATTCCGAATTGCTTTCTGACAATTCTGCCAGTTCCATTGTGAATGTTCTAATGAACTGATACTTGGCATTAGCTCATCCAGAGCATTTGGAAGTTTCAGTAAATACTCGTTAAACCTTCTATCTTCGTACTCCTTGCGTAACTTTCGAATGTGTTTATTAAAAAGCTTCTTGCAAGCGTCGCTGCCACAAAGATCCCGGTACTCCACAAACTCCTGCTTCTCCTCGACAACCTTCTTTGTATTCTTCCAAATTACTCGGAAGTCAGTAACTGTCCTGTTGATTAGACTCTGATAATTGTTTAAAGTTCTCTCAACTAGTTCTCTTTGGAGCTTCTGTGCATCAGTGAAAGCTGGAATTTTAGAACGTACCTTACCTCGTTCGATGAGCTGAACCAAGGCCATAAACGCCAGTTCCACATTGACATTTTGGTGAGCTGAAGTTTCTATTACTGGCGCACTTATCTTCTTCGACTGTGCAAATCGATGAGCTTCCTGGAGCAAATTGAGCTGCGTATCATCACATTTAGTCGCCACAACAACATACGGTTTCTTCGCCTTCTGAATGTACGACAACACGGATGACAAGCAACGTTCTTGTTGATCTTCCAGACGTTTGGCGTGACTCGCTTCCACATCGAACAACACCACAAAGCCATCAATGGTCACTTTGCCTCCAGGTAGACATACCTGCGTGTAATCGCTCTGTAGAGCCACCTGATCACGACTAATGTACATGAGTTTCTCGTGTGAAGTAAGCTTCGTGCTTGCACATCTCTTTGGGTAGGGAACGAGTTGCCCTCCCCTAGAAAGCGGCATCAAATTCGAATCGTCGATGAACTCTGTCTGCTCAAAAACCTGCAACAGTACTTGACTCCCATCTTCTGCTGTTTTAACAGTAGTTCCCCAATACAAAAACTGATCATTATTAATTACTCTTCCATTAAAATCCGAAGCACTGAAAACTGAGGTGTGTTCGGTGACATAGTCGTCTGCCAACGGCCGAACGAAGCGGTTGCACAGACACGATTTGCCAACTCCATAAAGCGACTGATCACGATCTAAACCCGAAAGTCCAACAACTGAGATGTTGAAACAACGTGGTTCATTGTTCTTTTTCGACATCGCTTGGGTTCAGCCCAAAAGAAATAAAAATATTCTTCACAAGACTTCCAAACATTTTCGAGTTAACACCGCCATTTTTGATTTTGTTTGATTGCTGGCCGAGAGGAAGTCACGTGACAACGCACAGGTCTGTACTGTTTGCATATTTTCTAAATAAGTCGATAATGACCATATATGGAGAATGTAAACACTGGAAGAGGTCACAAGTGCATACCTTGCGGCTGACTGACAAAATGTGGTCATTTCATATTTTAAAATCAACAGAGTGTTTTGCCGTTATTTTTGTATTGTTATAAATCTTGCAAGAAGCTGACGGGAAGCGACAGTTATTTAATGTTTGTTTGCGATTAGGCTGGCATGCACACCGCTTTGCATACAATGATTTGTTGAAAAAAAATAATTGTATGATAGCGCGGAGAAACACATTTTGAGATATGGCGTCATAGTGAAGAAATTACACACGGACGTGTCTCAAAGCGGAAGATCGTCACATCATCGACTTTAGAGTGCAGTTTAGACGCAGTTCATCTATCTCATGTTACGGAAATCTATGTTCAACCATTTTCAAAAGGTTTATTAGTTTTAAATACAATTTAATGGGGAAAAGTATTTGAAAAACTACAACCTTTACCCAACGTGATTAGAATGTCAGAAATATTAGCTGGGACCAACTGGCAACTATATGTTAACCAATATTTAGGGAGCTGGAGATTGGTTCTAGTGCTATCTAGCTCTCTGAACAATAAACTTGCCTGCGGAAACGGAAGTTTCGGTCCATAACGAGGTTCTAAAAATACCAGCCGACTGTCTGCTACTTTCGTACTCCTGTTGTTCAAATGGTGACAGTGTATCAATTTCGAATTTTGAAAATATTAAAGTTTGAGGTGAAAAGTGGAATATCCTCTTTTAGGTTTGGATACGTTACTGAAGTGATTCTAAAACATGCTTCTTAGCGAACAAATTTGTGTAAATCCAGTTATGTTCTTCTTATTATTATTGTTATTGTATAAACATTTAATTTAAACAATCATGTTCAATGATTTGAATGAGCCTTCAGGCTTTATAATTTTAAAATTTGTTTGGTGTATATTACCACGCCCGGACTTCTGCGACAAAGTACGAAGTTTTAACAATTCCTGTGTCCGAAAGTTCAGGTTTGACCAATGGTATTAGTGACCCGTGGTGTTTTTCTGCATTAAAAGGACGATTTTGACTCATTCGGACTATAAGCGTTCACACAGTTGGTCAGCAATATTTTAGTGGACTTCCCCGGCCGCTTATTAGCTTTAACTTTTTTTAAGACTTCTGACTCAGATAGATTTACATTTTGCCCAGCAGCTCTATAAGTTTATATTACCAATTTACTGCAATTTTATGCCATGGCCACCAATTCTCAGACAGCACCACGAAGGCGTACACTCGCCTTCTACAGACGACCGGCCTTCCATATATGACGTGTATCCCCCCTCCCCCCTCATGCCAACGCTACGAGCGCGGAACTCGAGTCATCGATTTTAGTGGTTCTAGCCTGACACACGATCAACATTGCATGCAACATTTGGCGCAATTGTTTCAATTGGTGTTGCACCCGCAATAATTTAAGGAAGCTGGGCTGGAAGCTTCAGCGAACCTGGCCGCCATTTTCCTCTCTTGCAGTGCGAAATTTTGTTTTTGTAGTCAGCAATTAAAAAGAGCTTGAGCTAAATGTGATTGGCAATTGCCAGCAATCTGTTGCGATTAGTGACCAAGCGGTGAAATTGTTGCGTGCAATGTTGCAGATCGGATTCTACTCCTGCAATATTGAGCCTAACATATTGCAAAGAGTGTCACACGATGCAACCTTTCCATTTAGCAAAATATTGCATGTTTCAAGGCCTTAACCAGATAAAATTATTAAAAATGTAAGATATAAACACGTTTAAACCCATTTTCAAAACCTATATAAAACTTTGCTATTTTGAAAAACTCCGTAACTCGAGTTTCAAGCTCGCGGCTCCAGAACAATAACGAACGTCTAATCCAGATTGCAGCAAAACTCGTCATCACATCAAGGAATTGAATAAACCGTATTTAGGTACCGTAAGAGAGACCACGGAACAATCTCCGATCTTGCGCTGTGATGACGGTAACAGAACGCCGGCTATTTGTCGGTAAGATTAATCGCAAATAATTGCACGCCGCGTATCCGTCTGTGTCGCTGTCGGTCTGACTGTTGTCGTCGGTGCGACTGTTGTCGTCGGTGCGGCCCTTGTCGGCCGAAACTTTGTAATTGTCATAAGTTCTCTCCAGTGCGATAAATAGCTGGGTAAAAACGGGCCGTTAGTCATTCATTCGCTCAGTCGACTGTTACCGAACATTTCATATACGAGCTTACCAATTCCATGAAATTTCATCATGTTAGACATGCATTTTAAATATTTTTTAACACTTGTAAAAAGCATTGAGACAGCTTGTTTAAATGCGTTTTTTAAGAAATAAAGTTATTGTTATTATTATATGTTATTAAATAGATATTCAAATGACGCCAAAGCACGGCGAGAACTTCAGTGACACACTTGCTTAAGGACCGTGTGCCACTTCTGGTTCTCTCGCCGTGTTTTGAATAATCATATTGCAATGCGCGCATCAACATAAACATTGATTATTGTAATACGCGCATTATAAATTAAATAAATTATAAGTCATTATTGTTTTTAAAGTTATCTTTTAAGGCAAGGAAGAAAATGGTTTGACTTTCATGATGGCATGAAGGAGATACCTGGAACATAAAAATTCTATCGAAACTTAGCAACCCTTGATAAAGCACTCTTGGTGAAAGCATCGGAATTGGTTCCAAACTAGTATGTATGTACTTAAAAGTGTTTTTTTTAATGGTACAATTTTGATAAGAATATTGCAAAATCAATCAATATGCGTTTCACGCTTTACGGCGATCATCGGACTAATAAAAACATGGTTTTGGCCGATTATTATGTCTTAAAACTGCGACGACTCGGCGAAATAGGATTAGCAATTGCGAACAATCTGTTGTAGTTAGTAGCAACACGGTGAAATTGTTGTGGGCAATGTTGCAGAAAAAGGATTGGACTCTACTTCTGCAATATTGCAAGCAACATACTGCAAAGGGTACAATATTTCTATTCTACTTCTGCAATATTGCGAGAAACATACTGAAATGTTGCAATATTTCTATTCTACTTCTGCAATATTGCGAGAAACATATTGCAAAGGGTACAATATTTCTATTGCGCACAGAATTACTTGCAATGTTGCATCGCGTCTCAAGACTTTAAACTTGTAATTGAAGATATGAGATAATTAAAACTATTTTCAAAAAACTATAAGAGTTTGCCATATAAAGCTTCGTAAATAAGCTTTCAGTATCAAGCTCACGGTTGCGCGCCATTTATGAGAGTCTAATAGTTGCCACAAAACTCGTCATCACGGTGTGGGACAAAGGAATTGAATAAATCGTATTTAGGTACCGTGAGAGCGGCCACGGAACAATCTCCAGCCTTGTGCTGTGATGACGGTAACAGAACGCCAATTGTTTTCGGTAAGATTAATCACAAACAATTCCACGCCGCGTATCCATCTGTGCCGCATCTCCTAATCGTTGTCGTCGGTGCGGCCCTTGTCTGCGGTGCGGACCTTATCGGCCTAAAACTTTGTAATTGTCACAAGTTCCGACGCGTTCTCTCCAGTGTCATAAATAGCTGGGTGAAAACGGGCCGTTAGTCATTTACTCAGTCGACTGTTACAGAACATGTCCTACATGAGCTTACCAATTCCATGAAATATCATCATGTTTTTAAATAGATGTTCAAACGACTTCTAAACGCGGCGAGAATTTCAGTGACACACTTGCTTAAGGCCCGTGTGCAACTTTTGGTTCTCTCTCCGTGTTTTGACGTCATTTGAAGATATTGATGTGCGCAAATAAATATACACATTAATTATTGTGATACGCGCATTATAAATTAAATTAATTATAAGTTATTATTGTTTTTAACAGTTATCTTTTAAGGCACGGAAGAAAAGAGCTTGACTTTTATTATGGCTTGAATGAGATACCTGGAACATGAAGATTTATCGAAACTTAGCTATT